>VYZT01012750.1:2447-12739 GCA_013400735.1 Pomatostomus ruficeps | reverse complement strand
GACCCGGCCGGTGCGGCCGCGGCCCTCCCTCCGTCGCCGTTCGGTGCCCGCCGGCCGCTGCGGGGGGCAGCGCTGCCGCTCCGCGCCGGAGCCTGGACGCGCCGGGCTGCATCACGCAGGCTTGTAAAGAAAATAATAAAGATGTAATTGTTACGCTGTGACAGCCGGTCTAGCTGGAGCTGTGCGACACAAAGCCGCGTTGCTTACCTAAATATTTCGTAGAGTACTCGAAGAGGTTTCAGTGCGGCAGAGGTTGTTTCTGCTTACAAATCTCAAATTATTCAGGTGGAAGCTTAAAACGTTGTAAGATGCGGGGGGATGGGGAAGCAAGTTTCGGGGGATTGTCTGTGCACCAGAAAAGCATTTTTCCTATTTGACTCTTTGCTATTTATTGACTCTTTTCCTTTGAAAAAATTTCTCAAACCGCTGTAACTGTGACGGTAGTGGTCAGTACCGAAGCATCACTTCCGTACTGAAATTTAGAAGCGTGTGTTTATTGCCTTACACCACACTCTGCTAAATTCGTATTGATGTGTGTGTGTGTGTGTGTATGTGTGTGTGCGCGCGCGCGCGGCATGGCTGCTGACTCGATTCCTCCTAATACACGAGCTTAAAACCTGGCTGTTAGTGGATGAAATCCAATTTCCATTCTAAGCTCCCTGGGAGACAGCCTTAGTTTTAGTAATCACTTACCATTAATACTGCCCCAAACAATTTTTAGTACTTGAAATCCACATATCATGTATAATACATAGCACATCACCTCTGCTTATAAATTACAAGGCAGATACGTAATGCATTATAATCCTATATATATTAAATCATGCACATGTTAACATCTAAATAGGTGCCTGCCCAAATGCATTCGCAAATTGGGAACTCAATCTAGCACTGTACATAGGAAACTTTCAATTACTTCTTTGGGAATTGTGTCCCAGGAATGTGATATCTAGCCTCCTTGCCAGCAGATGAAATAGATGCAGCAGATTCAGGAACAATTTGATAGTATATATGGTCAGAAAAATGATTGTATAAAAATGGAACTTTCTTACTCATCATATACCCTTTGTATCTAAGATACTCTGACTCATAATTGCTTAGTTTACTGACTGAAATAAAATTCTAGGCTTCTGTTACCTTGGCAGTTGCTGACACAATTATGGTACAGCAAACTGGGGACTGGTTCTAGCTCTTCCATTTTCTTTACTAGGTTACAGCCAAAAAATTTTATTAGTGTTTGAGCCAGAAAGAGCACAACATGACTTCTAAATCTCAGGTCCAGTTTGTAGGGTCATCACTCCTAAGAGGCCTCTTTTAATTTGTAAACCAAGCAAATGACTTACAGAAACTTTTGAAGACAAAAATAAAAACCACAATGTTTGAATTAAGCCGTCTTGAGTCAATTTCCGCAGTGGAACTGAATAAATTATAACACTGCTCTCTTTATCTCACTGACTATGTCCCATTCATCTGTAGCAACACTGAAACAAACAATTCTCTGGTTTTTAGACCACATCTGTTTTACTGTGCCCCCTGCACCAATTTTAATTATGTGACAGATCTGATTGGATTCAGCACCTGCACGTCCTCCCTTTGGGATCTCCAATTAGCTTATAAAACATTTACTTGATTGCATTCTTGAAACAAAAGTATTGTTTCTTTGTAACAACAGAAATATTAAAGTGTAGAATAAAAGAAAAAGGTTTTAACATGGTAAGGATATATGTTGTTTGTGTATCTAGCTTCCATAAGCTTAGAGGAAAAAGTGGTAATCCTGAAACCCAATTTCCTCACACTCAGCAGATGTCTGTCCTCTGTTAGCCTGTTTCTTTACTGACAGCTGTTTCACAAGTGCCTCCCCTTGTCTTTACAGAATGCCCTTTGTTTAATAATTTCCCTCTGCGTTATCTCCCAATCCCACTTAGACCAGCTTTTTCAACTTTTCTGGTAGTTTTAGAAGTTGTTTTTTTAATAGTTTAAAGACAGGCTTATTTTTGAAGAAGTTAGCTTTAACTATGTAACTGGCTGCTCAGCTAGTTTCTTAGTAACACTTCTTAACTAAGCGGATAGCTGTGTGTAATCAACATTTCAATAAATACCGATTTAGTGTTAAGAAAAGTTTTAATTATTACAGCTATCCTTCAGAATATGCGCTTTTTCCTCCTTATTTAATTACTTGGAGCAGTGATAATGAAGGTCTGGGGGGAATATCACATAAAGTGCAGCCCCCTAGTGGCAGAGGTCACTTGGAGTTTAAAGCAAACTGGGTCTTTGTCATGGGTGGGGGCAATGAAAGGAACAGCTTTTAGCAGAATGCAGGAAACTGCCCTGCATTATTCATGGTCTGAAGCACGAGTGAAAATAGTTGTGGCGGCTTGTAATACAACCTTGCTCCCACTCTGTTGTAATATCTGTGCAGAAAGTACTGAGGGAAAATATTAAAAAGTCTGTATCAGTAGAGTTTTCCTCTTTTTCCAAATCTGTAATCTGTTGTTCATCTTTTCTGTTTTCAGCCAGCTCCAGACTGGCCTACCTGACCAGAGGTTTTTCAAGCAGTTGTGGGATCTTTATTTCTTTTCTTTCTGTATCAGTCATGTCCTACCCCATAATGTATTGTGTAACTTCAGTAAGAGTTTGTTCAGAGATGACATGGAGCACAAATTCCATTTGCCAGCTTTATTTCTAAAATCATTCTCAGCTGGTGGACATATAGATGGTAGCATTCAAAGTAATCTCTCCCACAGATATGAGACCTATGCTTAGAATTTAAAGGGATTAGGAATAGGGGGAAATTAAGCATATATATTAACAAATAGAAATCTGCATAATAACTCAGGTGAAGTTCTAGTAAACATCACTTAATCTGATAAAGTCTACTTTGTGGAACAAGACTCAATCTCCTGTTCCTTTTAGAGGTGATGGATAGTTCTTGTCTGACTAACAGAATGAAGAGTTCATTTTTCCCCTTATGGGAAATATGACAGGGTCCAATAATCATTAGATGAAAAACGATACCTCTTAAACATCCTGGCTAGGTAAAAGAAAACAGATTCTCTTTTTGTCCAAAAGGACTGGCAGCTTGTCATTACTGGATGGTTGCTATGATTCCTGTAAAGTTTGGCTTCACTAAAATTACAGTTAGTGATGAACTCAGAAGACACTTTCAAGTCTTTAACATCCATCTTCTGATTATGAAACTTTTTCCTCCAATAATCTACCAGTTAAACTATTATTATTGTTGATTAAGTTATACAATTGTTGCTTGTTTAAATACCGTGGGGTTTGTTCATCAGTAAATATTTTTTCATTTCAGTGGAACTTCTCCAAGATTCCAGCAATATTAACCTGAAAAAAATCAAACCAAACATTTGGGGGAAAAGTTAAAGACATATGAGACAGAAAATGACCTGATTATCTGTTTTTCCACATTTCTATTGCTTTTACTATCTGCATCTATATTATATGCATTGATGAACAAAAAGCCAGGTGTCAATAGTCATACTCTTCACTGAAAAGAGCATGGACAACTGCTAAACCTTTTCATATAGTAGATCATTGCTGTGTAGTATCTTTCTTCTTCTGGGAAACTGAGGATGGTAACTTAAAATCAGTAAAAATGTGACCATACTATTTGTCATGACATGAATATGTTGGCTAAAATTCTTTTTCTGGTGATGGAAGGAGGAAATGTTTGTAGGAAATCAATGCCCATTTCTGCTCTCTCAGCAGAGAGATCACCTGTCTCCTATTCTGGCAAAGTTCATCAAAATTTACTGTCTTCTTTTGACTTTTCTTCAGGATTAAGGAATTGAATTGATCTGAGTTCTTTATTGCTGAATCTGTAGGTCAGATTTATAAGGGGTTACCTGAGGGGTTACCTGAGGACTCACCCAGATCTGAGTGTAGAAAACAAAATAGCCTCAGGACAAGGTAATTTTTCATCCCTCCCAAGGAATTGACATTGTGCATCCAGATATCTGAAACTCCAGTGGCTGAACACTTACCCCAAAAAGTCATCCCCCTGGTGTTCTTTATGTACAGTAATTTAAAGACCTTTTATTTCTCAGAATGAAAAAAAAAAAAAACCCCAAACCAAAACAAAACACAAAACCAACCAACCAAACAAACAAACAACCCCCCCCCCAGATTTCAATTGCCTTCTAAAAATACTAGAATCTTCTGCTTTCTTTAGGTTCTTTTGTGTGTGTGTTGTTTTGCTTTTAATAAAAAAATAGATATTCAGGGATCAAAACAGATACAAACTATGAGCAATTCCATTGTAATGAAACAATGTAATATCACATGTGAGGAAACAGCAGGATCTCCTTGTGTAGCTTTGTCAGTTTACTGCGTTACTAGTTGTGTACCTTTTGTTACTATCTTACAAAAGGACACCGCTCAAGCCGAATTCAACCAGCTATCACTCCAGAGCTTCAGGATGCACTCCTTTAACAATATGGAGAAGAGGGTATTTTTCAAGGAATCGGCATACCTGTTTCCAATCTCTGTTGTCACAGTTGCTCTAGCAGTATTACTATTTTGAGTGTCATTTTTCCCACCCACCACCAACCGTCTTAATAGTTTGAAATTTTGGCACTTTACAGTAAACAAAGTAAGGAAAAAGATACATTAACAGCAAAATTAGTTTCTTTGATTCTGTAGTCAAGCTTGATCCCCTTTCTGGAATAATGTAGTCTTACAATATGGGACCTTAATCAGGATTGGTTTAGAATTTTTTACCTGTAGTTCAACTCACACACAAAAGTCAGTTCAGTGGAGAAAATCAGAAATCTTTCTGGAAAAGGAATGGAAAGGAGGAAAGTAAACATACTGCACATTAGACAAAGGAAAAATAAGGAGACAATAATGACAAAAGTACTGATTTTTTTCTCTTGTAAAAAAATTTATATTAAATTACGTATCAGAATTTAAGTTGTTCTGATCTTCCTGCTCACTGATAAAATGTATACTGCTTGAGATTATTAAAGACAACTATATCCTAGTAAAACTATACTAGTAAACTCTCTACTGTTGATCACCAAGAAACTCCATTTTGTCCTGTATATTTTATAATCAATTTTCCAAATAATAAACTATTCCAGCAGAAGTAATTCCTGCAAGTATAATAGTATTATAATGGTAGAAATTTTGCCAATGGAAAGGCAAGAAAGGTAGTTCCTCTAATATTATTGAAATGGAGATCTAGATATCTTTAAAAACACTCTTAAAGTACTTGCTATAAAAAAATTCATACACCAATAAATTATAAATTAAATCTTGAGCACAGCAAGATTTTAGGAAACAGTTATTACCTTTAAGAATGCACTTGGAACTTTAAGTAATTCCTCCCTGGAGCTTAACAAATACCTTAGAATTTTTTTCTCCAAGAAATTATTTCACTTCACCAACAAAAATTAATGATTCCAGGTTTTTTTCTACCCGCTTGAACTTGATTCCTACAAAATACCCCTGAACTGGAAAGTCTTCTGGTGGGGGAGGGTGAACAACTAACACTGACTGCCAGGATAAATTGGCCAGAATGATTTGGCACATACCGTGAGTTTGCCATCAAAACATGTATCTGTGTGTCAGCTGCACACAAAGGTTCTCTGGCCCTAGAAAAAGCATGGGGATTAGACATAATGCTGCCTATTTGAGACAAAGGGTATTCCTTAGTGCAGGGAGGTTAGAACAGACAGCTCATCAGTAGTACAAGTCTATCTGAATTATTTAGTTACCATTTTGAGCCAGAAGGAAATGGTGGCAGATTATTAATGACTTTTGGGGTCTATTAATCTTTTTATTTTGTTTCAGTGGAAGCAGTACTGGAAACATGAAAAGGTGCCAGAATTTGAGATCAGGTTTACTTTAATCACTTACAAGACATAGAATCACTTTCTTATTTCAATGCTAGTTGCAAAATATAACTGATTTTTATTTATATTTCACTTAGACTTATGAGGTTGCTATTTATGTTTGTAAGTGCATGACCAAAATGAATGGAACAACTCATATGCTCTAGAAAATAGAAGTCCATGGATCTATTGGATGAAAACTGTTTTATTGATTTCAAGGAGGTTTAAGTAATTCAATACAAAATACTTCAGGGAAAAATAGTGAAGAGAGTAAGAAAACTATATAAAAGATATTAATATAGACTGCAATGCATTCTTGCAATAAGAGAGATTCTTGTCATATTCCAGTGATGGGCAATTTGAATTAATTTTGCATAGAAATATTTATGGATATGTACTAAGAATATATAAAAATAGTATTTATGAACATATATTTTTTCATTTCTAATTAATTATATATAAACAAAATGATAGCTGGTATATAATTTAAAATTTGACAGTTGCAAAAATGAAGACTAAGGACTCAGTTTCCAATAATTAAAAATCCCAAGTTAAGGTGAAAATCTTTACATAGCCATCTGTTATGTTGATAATAAACAGATCTAAATAACGTGTTATAGAAAGTTACACATTATATATGTAAAAACGCCTGATTATTTTTCCTGCACACTTTTTTCAGAATATTTTTGTTGCAATATTTTAGCCAAGTCAGAAGATTCCTGTTTCAAAACTTCTAAATATTTGTATTGTTCTTTTCTTATTTTCATTTAAAGGCTGAGGTTGTTTCCTCTAGAACAGAAAAAAATCATATGTTGAAACAGTAAAAATAAAATTGCTGCAGAACTGAGTCATTGCAAGTGAGATGAATGCCCATAAAAAAAGTACAAATTACAAAAAAAACCCCAGAAACAGGATTATTGTGCATTAGCAACAATGCTTTCAGATTCATCGTGGCTCACAACAAAGGTATTTATCAGTGGACCTCCTGCCTCTGTCGCATGCTGTCATCGCTCTGGATTGACTGCTGTTAGATCCCTGTAATCCTGAGCCCCGGGATCTTGTCCTACATGTTTACCCCACTTGGTATGCATGTCAGTATGTATTTAAAATGGAAATGAACTCTAATCTTTGTATGTGTTAATAGAAAAGGGTTTTAATCTTCTAAACCCCATATTTACCATGGTTTTGTTTTGTTGTTTGGATTTTTTTTTAATCAAGTTTATAAAAAGCTGTGTTCAGAATTTCAGCTTCTATTTGTTAGTTTATCCACTTAAGTTTGGGTAATATTAGACATTTCTTAACTCAGTAGTGTGTCATGGTAGTAATATTACACAATATGTTCAAGGATGAGGAGAAGAATAGAGAAGCAACAACTACCGGTCTAAAAATTGCATTTTAATAATGGAAAGTCTTGACACCTTTCTTACCTGTAATGCACTTGTAAGAATGAAATTTTATATCGTAGAAGACTGATGTTACAGATATAGAAATAATATATGACTCCCATTCACTTGTGAGATTATGTTGTTATGTAGATATTATGCAGAGATTAAAACCTAAATGTTTTCCAATTTAGAAAAAGTTTATTAAAACTACCATAGCTCATTCCACCTGAAAATGCATTCTTACCAACAGGTGAAAAATAATGTACTTCCTCTGAAAGTGATAAAAAAAGTCACCAACATAGTTGAGTCCTAGTCCTCACTCCTGTAAGAAATAACGTATTTCCAGTTCCTTGTACCCAGTACAATTCTTATGTCACGTAGGATCTTTGTGAAAATCACTGCTATTTGCATGTTATGATTGTTATTAATAAATATTGGCATCATCCAATTCTCCTTGGAACTTTGTTTCATGACCATTTCTTTGGGAACTCTGTTCCAGTGACCAACCACCCTCTCAGTGAAGCACCTTTTCCTAATGTCTGGCCTGAACTTCCCCCTGATGGAGCTTCATTCCATTTCCTTCTGTCCTATCACTGGTCACCAGAGAGAGGAGGTCAGCACCTTCCCCTCTACTGCTCTTCTAGAGGAAGTTGAAGACAGAGATGAGGTCTTCCCTCAGCCTTTTCTTCTTCAAGCTCCAACAAACCAAGTGACTTTGGCTGCTTCTCCCCTTGCCTTTCACCATCTTGGTCAACCTTCTCTGAATGTTCTCTAATAGTTTCATGTTCTTCTTATATCGAGGATAACAATATAAATGTGAAATCACTAGAGCAATTTGTACTGTGGTGTGATACGATAGGGATTCTTTTTCTTAAGATCTTAATGGAACAGTTAACTCCACCTGGACAGAACCTTCTTCCTGGCATAAATTCATTGACATCGGCAGGCTGTCATTTAGGAAATGGGTCTTCCACTTCTGGAAATGTGTTTTACATTTTTAAAACTTTTAAATTTTGTCTAGTGAAAGTAGTTTCAGCACATTCCAGTCTGCCTTATTGATTTCAAGATTACTTCTGTAACTAAAGGTGATGTGATGAATATGTCAGCCAACTCAGTCAGTAAAATCCCTACTTTTAATATCTGTCATTGAGTGTGGCAGGTAATTTCCCAAGTTCAAGTAACAGATCGGTAAACTAAGAATGCATTAGACACAGAAAGAGTACACAGAAGATGATATTGTTTTATTAAAACATTATAGTTCTAATCTAACATCATACACAATCAGTAAAGCTAAATTTTTTAAGCAAAACATGCAAGAGTTAAAATTCTTAAAGCAAAAATATTTTTGCTTAGTTGCACATATTTTTCATTTTAAAGTAAATGTGTTAATAGAAATGGGACTATAAAAAATTGTAATTTTAAAGTTTAGCTAAGTTTAAATAGCAATAGAGTAGTGTTTCCAGCATGCTCTACTATTTAATGTAAATTCTCCCCACCCACCCCCCAAATTATCTTATTGTGCTCTTTTAAGAACTTAACATTTCATAAATGTGAAACATTTGGTACGAGTCTTAACAATTTAAGAAAACAGCAGAAGATTATGATTCTAGGAAATGAATATGCTACGGGTTTTTTTCAGTTTTTAGTGTCTAACTGTACTAGTCATAATTTAGGCAGTAACCACAGGTGGTTCCGCCAAATTCAAAGATATTATTCTGCATCAAAGCCTGAAAGATTTTGTTCAGTTACTCAAATGCCCATTCACTTGAGTAGTCTTTATTCATATATGTGATTGTATCCAACACAATTTTTTACAAAAACTCAGAACACTGAAGTGCCCCAAAAAGCGTATCTTCTCTTTTCTTGTGTTTTTGGTGTCTGCGTTCTTATTTCTACGACAACATACATTATTTTTAATCATTATAATCTGAAGCTTCATTGTTCTTGAAATACTGGTTTGTTGAACAGATTTCTTATGCTTAGATAAATATTAATTTGCAAACATATAGAAAATATCAATACCTCCAACTTTTGTATTTGTCAAGTCTGACTTTTTTAAATTATCTTTTGGACTTTGTGGATAAATTACTCATTATTACATTGTCATATTGTGGAGGAACTGGATTGCACTATCTCCAAAGATTATGTATTATATCAAAATGGATTACATAAAAGTGGTTGAAAGCCATTTCTCTCATCATTACAACTATCACACTAGTAAAAGAAAACAGTCAGCATTCCATGAACATTTTATTTCTTTAGAATCTCTTAAGATTTCCCGGGAGAATAAAATGTATAATCAAACAAAAATGCTTGGTGTGATCAATTCTGCAACACCGCGTTACATTTTCTGGAAAGTCATTTATGAAAAAATTAACCATGTGCTTGTTATTCAGTGTCGTCTACATACCTTAATAAAACATATGATGACAGCAGGCATTTGTCATGGAAATTTGAACTTTATTTTATTGTGATTGTTTTCAATATTCAGTTTGATTAAATGAACATTCTGTGTAAATCCAGACACCTGAGAATGGAGTTAAAAATTATAATTAATATGAAAATAAAGAAGCATTTCACTTGTATTTGGTAAATTTCAGTTTTATTAAAAATCTCTAGGATCTGAATTGCATTTAAACCTTTAAAATAAAAGAAAAATAAATCATCTATTAAAATGAAAGTATGTGCATATATGTATGTTTACACCTGTGTACACATAAATAAAACACGTGCATATGAATGATGTACACACCTTGTATGTAAGTATATGTATGTTTATGCGTGTATTCATACATAAAATCACACAGCAATTTTGAGCCCTCTAGTGGTAAGAAACCTCTCAGTTAAGAAACCGTTCATCTCAGCCTAAGTGCATCCATTCTAACAGACAAGTGTCTAAACTCTGCAGTGTGATTATGCCTTTGCGTAAGATCAGGATAGTTCCCTGCAGCTGGTGTGAGTCTGTACACACAAGTGTTAATAACAACACAGATCTGAAAATCAATTTATTGTTTCCAGCATGGTAACTTGTCTACCTTTTCTCTGTTTAAAA
>VYZT01012747.1:3899-19021 GCA_013400735.1 Pomatostomus ruficeps | reverse complement strand
GAGCTGCTCATGCTGCAACCATGTTGTGCATCCATGAGAAGAACAAACTCACTGCAGTCAGGGTCAGGTCACAAGCACTTGAACAGGGAGGGAGTGACAACAACTTAAAATTAGCTGATTTCAGTGACAGCCCATTCTCAACACATTTTAAGCGGGACAATCACCAAGTGGGAGATAACAATTCAGTATCTGCCAGTTCAGCTGGAAAAATGGGCCCCTGACCTTCTGTGCCCAAAGCTGCTGTCACAATGCCATGACAATGATGATTATGATGTATCCCACTCGGTGAATCAGAGTTGGACCTATGATGTACACGATGATGCAATTAGCAGGTTGTCCCCGCCTTGTTCCCCTGCAGAACCTCAAGCAAATACTGAACACAGTTCAGTCCTATTTTCTAACCTGATAAAATGATGAATTTCTACTCATTGTGTCTTAATCCTAAGGAGCTTTCACTTGTGGTGTAAACTTTAAAACAATCTAGGGGAGGCATTTCCCCTTGGCTGCCCCTGGAAATATTGGGGCCAGATGTTTTGATTAGTCCATTTGGCAGAGTATTGTGGGATGAGCCAAAGATCTTTAAAGTAAGCTGTCAATGCCGAAAAGCTTTGGGTACTCACAGCAACAGCAGGACTCCTGCCAGAGAAAGAGGTTTTCACTCCATTTGACTTCTCAGGACTGAGCAAAATAAGATTTTCAAATACAATAACTTTGGTGGGTGTTAAAGGACTGACTTCTCAGAGTTTGCAAATCCAAGCCCAGTTCCTTACAAGCATCATTTTTAGGAAAGGAGCTCTAGACAGGGAGTAATTTCCCAGACATTGTTTTGAATTCAAACTCTCTCCATTAACATATTTTCCACTGTGTCCACTCCCATCAGCCTCCTACGTCCTGGTTCCCAGCTAACAATGAAGCATCAGAGGCTGGTATCCTTCCTGTCTGGGCTCAGCCATAAACCTCTGCTGTCTTAGAAGACTGCAGGTCCTAGTGGACAATCAGAGGCAATTTCATTAAATACAAGCCTGCAGGCTCACACATCCATCTGTCATACTTCCTTCCCCCATACAGCCACTTTATTGCTCATAACCTGGTTCTTCAGGGACAGGAAGGCAGATAAATATCTTTTAAATCTTTCAAGAGACTCCTGACAGACAAAAGCAGAAACCTCCAGCTTCATTTGGCACAAACTCTGGGTGCTGAGGAGTAAGAGTGACAGCTGAAGAAGCAAGCCAGGGACACATGGAAAGGTCCATGTCCTTTGCCCCTATCAAGGCCCTCCATCTTACAACGTGCTTCCCATTCTTTGCCACAGAAATTATAAAGAAAGTGAAGAAGCCTCCTCCCCTGTGTCGCCCAAACATAGCTCCTGAGGTAGCACCCCTGACATGCCTCCAGGTGATGAAGCAATGCTGGGCTGAAGCCCCTGAACGACGTCCAACCTTTGAGGAGGTATTTCATAAGGTTGGTGAATAAAACAGCTAGTGTAACTCCTTTGTTTGTTCTTGGCAGAGAAGTGTTTTGCTGTCTGGAGGTTTGTGGTTTTTTTTGCTTTAACTCAATTATTAAAGAGGGAAGAAGTTTCAGAGTCCTAGACTTATCCTGACTTAGGAGTGGTAAAGCAGTCTGAACATGGCCTTGATGTCTTCACCTTTGCAGTGTACCTTGACAGATGGTCTCATGGAGGTCAAAGATTTGTAAATTATGCACCTTCAGATAATTTTAAATTTTTTTATCTTCTAAAGTGTTTAAGTGGTGACTATAAGGAAAATTTGCCAAAGACTGTTAAAGACAAAGATACAACATTTGGTGTAGGATGTCTCTCAGTTCCAGATTGGCGGACGCTTGGAGAATATCCCAGGGAAATATGACTGTACCCCAGGCCTGTTTAAACCTCTTTCCCAGATATCTGTTACTGGCCAGACTCATGGACAGGTACTGAAAAAATAACCCCCCTTTCTGATCAAGCAGTGCAGTTCCTGTGTTCTTATAAGGTCATAGAATCATAGCCTCATTAAGGTTGAAAAAGGCCTTTAAGATCATCAGTCATTAAGCCAGTACCACCACCATGTTCACTGTTAAACCATGTCCTCAAGTGCGACATCCACACATTTCTTGAGCACTTCCAGGGATGGCGACTCCACTAAAGTGCCACATCCATATGTTTCTTGAGCACTACCAGGGATTGTGACTCCACCATTTCCCTGAGCAGTCAGTTCCAATGCTTTACAAACCCTTTCTGTGAAAAAAAATTCTCAATATCTGATCTAAACCTTCCCTGACACAACTTTAGGGCATTTCCTCAAACCAGGTAAACAAATATCCATAATTTATACCTTTTGGTCCTATGAAGCCATGAATAATTTTAGACCTGGTGACTCCACTGTTGAGTCAAACGCAGCTTCTAAAGCCACAAATTATCCAAAAGTTCCAGTGGCTCAACTTCAGGTCAGGACGAGAAAGCACAACTTAATGAAGAATTGGGAATGGAGGTGGCATTACACATAGATGTCAGCATGCAGAGATGGATTTAAGTCCAGTAGCATATAAACAGGTTGTAAGTGTTGCTAGCACTCTGAAATTTGTGCCTCTGAATGCAAAGTTTTGCAAGGTACCCTAAAGATTGTTCGTGGGATAAATGGGGTTGCAAACCTGCAGCCTGACAAGACTCCATAACAATGTACATGTTGATAACTACTGCAAGGTGATGTTTCACCTAACTCTCACTGATTGATGCAAATTCACCTTTTAATTCATCTTTTTCCTTTATCTTTGAACTCTTGTCACCAATAAAGCCAGTCTTCAGCATTGACCCTTCAAAATAAATGCTTCATTCCATGACCCTTCATTCCTTTCCAAGCTTAGAGTGCTACAGTGGTGTAATGAGACAGACAAATAACTCTCCACTTTGACTTTCCAGTTCAAAGCCATCAACAAAGGGAAAAAGACAAATATCATTGACTCAATGCTCAGGATGCTTGAGCAGTACTCAAGCAACCTGGAAGATTTAATCAGAGAGCGGACTGAAGAGCTAGAGGTTGAAAAACAGAAGACAGAAAAACTACTGTCACAAATGCTTCCACCGTAAGTACTGGTACTTCAGTGGAAGTACCTACTGGCAAACCAAACCAAAAACATCCCAAATCAAACCCATAGCTAGTCTAGACAATGCTCTTCCCCAGAAGTGAGCAACATTGTAGACCTGACCATCAGTTTTGGCAAGCACCTTCAAATCAAAGTAAGAAACTCTAATCAATGCTAGTTACAGCCATATAGAACTTTCTATTTAATGGAAGATCTGGACAAAGTAAAACAAGAGTCTGAGTTCTTGGGTATGCATTAGGAAAGGGTTTGTTCCCTGCCATCTTTTTGTCTTGCTATTTCAGATCAGTGGCAGAAGCCCTCAAGACTGGTGGCACTGTGGAACCAGAGTATTTTGACCAGGTGACCATCTACTTCAGTGACATTGTGGGCTTCACATCCATTTCAGCCCTCAGTGAACCCATTGAAGTAGTTGACCTTCTGAATGACCTTTACTCGCTGTTTGATGCTGTTCTTGGAAACCATGATGTTTACAAGGTGGGAAGTAATGTTATTCTGTGTTTCCTTTCCATCTTTTCCAATTTATATATTTATTTCGTAACATAATGGTATTTTCTAGGTGGAGACAATTGGTGATGCCTACATGGTTGCTTCAGGGCTCCCAAAACGGAATGGAAACAAGCATGCAGCTGAAATAGCCAACATGTCCTTGGACATCCTCAGCTCCGTGGGAACATTCAAAATGAGGCACATGCCAGACATTCCCCTCAGGATACGAATTGGGCTGCACACGGGTAGGCAGCAGCACCCATTTGCACCTGAACATCAGAGAACTCCTTCTCAACTGCGTTTCCAACTTTGAATGCTTTCTTTGTGCTTGCCCCCCCAAAAAACACCCTTACAAGACACTTAAAAATCTTTGCTAAAATGGAAAAACAAAACCCAGAGAGGGTTTGTGGAAGAAAGTGGCTTAGTATCATTTCAAGGAGAGGTTGTGCGTTCTGTCCCAGCCAGGAACTACTTTTGACATGTTAGTCACAAGTGTTTCATTATATGGATAGCTCTTTGATGTGCCATAGGACCTCCAGAGGCAGGATATTGAGACATCCGGTGATGTCTTTGCAACTCTATTCTGAAATGGAAAAGCACAGAAACACTGGCATATAAAGTGAAAGAATAAAAAGATGGGAGATATTTATTACAGGTAGGATATACTGGTAGAAAAACATGATACAGCTCTCAGGAAAAAGTTATGTTATAAAGAAAACATCTCTGATGTAGAAGTCATAATGTATTCAATCAATAGAAAATTTCCTTTTATATGTATGTATATATATATACATACACAAAATGTAATTAAATTCCAAAGTAAGAAAAAAAAAAACAACCAACAAAAAAACACTAGAACTGCAGTTATATAGGTAAAAGTATTTTTAATGTAGGAAAATACATCTGCTATTATAATGAATCAGTATTTGTATAAGAGATATGAAGCATCATAATTTTATACTTTTTTTACTCAACCATTAATAGATGTAAAATACGGGGGTGTTGCCCATTGTGTGAAGCCAAACAATGACTGAGAATGCCCAGGAGTCTGACCCAATATTACAGGGCATTTTATCCTTCTGCTTATCTGATAATATCCACACTTTTGCAGTTTTGGCATGCAAGCATTTTGCAGATGTCAATACCCTTGTCCCTGATGTACATATTGGGAGACAGAAGCAGAGTAAAGGAAGTATCTCACCCAGAATTTCACAAGAACAGAGTTGTGACTTGAACAGAGTTAAAATCAATATTTCATATCTCCTAGACCTTATTAGATCTTCTTGTGGAGTTATCTCTAAAACACATCTCCCTACTGTTTTCTTTGAAGTTTGTGAGTCTTAGCTGACACTTCACAGAAGTGTAAAGTGTTAAGGAAAGATTACAGGAGCACTGTGTGTTTTATACTCTGTCAGAAATTAGATGAGACCATGGCTGCAGATTGTCTGGGCCAGAGCAGAGTCTCTGGAGCACCAGCAGCACATTTTCAACATGGAAAGAGAGGAATTTGCTGTACAACATCTGCTGCTGCCTGTTAACAGCAGTCCTGCAATGTATCTCCCATGCAGCTGGCCAAAAATCTATCCCTATGTGATGTCTACAGGGGGTAGTAACATTTTTTTGTTTTTATGAACTCTGGATATCTGGAAAGCAAAATTGCTATGAACTGTCGTATTGGGTGTGAGAGAAAGAGCGGGGACGACTCTGTAGTCTTGTTTTGCACAGATCTGGCAGCATCATACTGTCATGGGAGTAGCCAGAAACCCATGTTCCAAAGCAAATCAGCTCTCTGAGCCACTGAGCTGACAGCAGAGTTTGATTAACCCTAGACTCTGTTTCTCTTGAGAAAAGAAGCACGAAGAGGGAATGATCAGCATTGTAAAAGCATTGGGGAAGCTGTTGGGGGAGAGGAGAGCTTGGCTGACACTTTCACTGTAGTGGAAAGGACGGAGAAAGGGTGTGACCCCAGTCAGGTGTTTCAACTGCTCTCTGAAAACTGGTGCCAAGAAAAGCTCATGATGCCCTCTTAGAAAAAGCAGTAAATGGCATTTGGGCATAGGCTGCCCATGCCTTTTCAACCCCAAGGGAAAGCTGCACCTCTGGGAATTTCTGCTGGCCCATGCCCATGGTCCATTTGTGGCAATGCATGGGTAAGGCAAAGAGGACAAGATGACCAATGTTTGGTCTGCATTTTCTCCCCTGCTTTAAATGCATCCTGGAATCTTGGCTGTCCTCTCTTGAGTTCACTGCAGGTCCAGGATAACTCAGCTGACTCAGCTGTTTCCCTGCTATCCCTGTCTAGGCTGGAGCAGGACAGTCAGAGAGAGGTGAGAAGATAAGCTTTTCCGCAGAGCCTGGAGAAGATTTGTGTATCAGTCAGGCTCTCTGGCACTCAGCCCTGCACTTTGATCTTGACTTTTAAACTCTGCGGTACTGCTGATGGTTCTTGCAAAGTCTCAGCCATAGCCTCTCATTAACTGACCCTTGCAAGCCCTGGCAAAGAGACACTTCAAAGCAAAACTGTGAACCTGTGTAATTAAACAAGTTGGCCATAATGTTCTCTTCACAGAGTATCTGGTTTCCTCTGGAACTTGCAACTGTGGGAGATTCACCACTGGAAGTTTTTCTTAGCCTTTTGCTGAAGCTGTTTGGAAAAGGGGGAGCAAACACAGGAGGTGAAGGCAGTGAGTGAATTAAGTCTTAGATGCTTTCAACACAGAGAATGTGTAATTTTGGAAATGCTTATATGGTAGGGTTGGTTTTGAACTAAGAACTTTCTGCAATGGCACAGGCTTAAAAGAAGTACTCTAGAAAGAGAATACCTTGCCCTAAAAATCTTGCCTCTCCTATGTTGTGAGCTTTGCAGAAATGGCTGTCTGATTGCACCGAGTAGAGAACCTGAATTCAGGGACCCACATGAAGGTGTTTCCAGTACTTTTAGGCAGCCTGCACTCATTTTGAGGGCATGTAACTGAACCCTGCAAAGCTGTTCAGGTGCAGGAGTGGAAAAGCTCTTACAGCTCAGTTGACCACTGACTTGGTCTCCACTGACTACAGTAGAAGCTCAACTGCCTTTATTTGTGCTTCTTAAAATGGAATCACAGAATCATAGAATACTCTGAGTTGCAAGGGACCCATGAGGATCATGGAGTCAAGCTGTCACGTGAATGGCCCATACAGGGATCAGACCCACGACCCTGGTGTTATTAGCACCATGCTCTAACCAATGGAGCTCAAAACTTCCTCAGTGAGGGCTGTTTTTTTTGACAGGAACCACCTTTTTGTGTCCTTGCAACACCTGTTACAGAAGGAGCTTTTGTCCTTACTGAGATTTCTGACTCCTGCTGTTATGTTATCAGCCCAAAAAGAAGAAAGGCAATGTTTTGTGAGATAGTGTTTTCTCAGGGAAAGCTCTTACTGAAGCATCAATTAAAGAAGTCTCCAACACGACCTGTTCTTATGCATATGTCACATTAGCATGCACACAATAAAAACCAGTTAGGGAACCCTAAGGTCCTTGGCCCAGACTATTGACAGTGCCTTTACAGTTGTGCTATAGAAGTGCCTATAGATGAAAACCTGAATAAAACTTCCTCTAGTGGATATAGTTCCTCCCTTGAAAAGCTTGAAACAAATTAGAGACTACTGATAAGGATGGGAATTAACTTGTAAGAGATTCTGAGGAACAGTGTTTTGCCTGAGGTACAAAAAAACCCCCTTAAAACAGATTCTCATGATCTCCAGCAGTCTCTGCCTGCTGTGTTTTATCCAGTTTGATCCAGTTTGATCCATGCTGTTCATGTCCTTGTAACATTTTTTGTATGAACTATTCTTCGTCTGCTTTTTTTTAATCTTTTATCAAGCAATACTTCATCAGGCAGGAGTTAAAACCTCTCTTACCTCTCAATTTGCGTCCTCATAAAGTATATTAAAATCCAGCAATTTTGGGCAGCAACAGCTTTTTAGAGGTCACAGCAAGAGGTGTTTTTGCTTTCAGCTATGGAGTTTCATTGCCCTTAAGATATATCTGAAAACTATATGAAGGATCAATTTTTGTAAATAAGGCTAAAATCATCATAAAATGGCACTGTACTAAACTAACTGATCACTTTTAACTAAGCTACAGATATTACTGTTATTACTGTTTTAAAACCAGTATTTTAATGCATAACCTTTTTATATTATGAATACCCGTACCTATAGCATCATTTCAGGTACTGTTGATGATGTACAGTGTTCACATGTCTTGTAATATTGCATGGGAAAAGATTTCTTAGGTATCAATTATACTAAATTTTAACTCAGAAGGATCACAATATGGAAAAGGCAGGCAAATCCTGAAAAGACATATCTCATAAATGCATCTGATGGAAAATACAGAGACTTGTCTTTTCTCTGCAGGAAGCCCTACAGCCCTACACTTTATTACATTGCTGCGCTTTTTTTTTTTTTTTTCAGACATGATATTTTCTATTGTGGGCAATGAAATTTAGCATCTCCTCTTTCAGAGTGCAGTCTAAACATTAACCAAGCCAAATGCCCCAGATGAAAATTGTCTGTGCTGTTTGACTGCCACACATTTTATCTCTCAGTCTGTACATGTTCATGTGGATCCTGCACACATACCCCTCCCTGACAACTTGGCAATGATTTTTGGAAGCTACTTAGAAAGTGAATGGATCTTGTATAAAGAATGAGAAAGAGGGAAAAAACAGGTCTTGACTAGATGGGCGAGTTAACAATGTCTTCTTTTCCAAGGAGGGGACACAGGGTGGTCCAGAGTGCTGCCAGCACCTCTGGACTTCCAAGGCTGATTTTTAATCCTGTTTCAGTGGGTTACAGGGCATGTCAGAGGATCTGAACTGTAGTTTTCTGACATGGGAAAAGGCCTTTTTAAAATGAGATTATGATTATCCTTGAGTTTCCATTAACTCTGAACAAATTTCTCTCAGATGATGGTGAACTGAGGGCCTACCACACACAACCTTTCTCAGAACACCAGCGTGCAATCCAGAGCAATGCTTGACTTTTGACTGCTTGTAGCAAGCACCAAGGCCAATGAAACCTTTAGAAAACCTTTATCTGTATTCCCAAGCGGTTTCTTGACTATCAGAGCAGCGGATGAGATTTGTTTGTCAGTGATCCCCTAGATTTGTGCAGGACCATCAGGGTTACACAGCTGGTGTGTCTTTCAGGGCCCTGCGTGGCAGGCGTGGTGGGGCTGACCATGCCCCGGTACTGCCTCTTCGGAGACACGGTGAACACGGCGTCACGAATGGAGTCCACAGGCCTGCGTGAGTATTTGGGACAGCCAAAGAAACGGGCAAGGCAAATGACAGAATTCAAAGCAGCCTGAAGGAGGGGGCTCCAATTTTGCCCTTGTAGGTCGGCCTGTAGGACCCTGCCTTTCAGCTGCAGTCCTCTGACTCAAATCCCATCAACCAAAATCAACATGAATCTTGCCCTACTTTTCTCCAGTATGGTTTGGATCTTGCTTTCAGTCAGTGCTAAGAACTTAATTCAGAGCTGTTCTTGCACAGTAAAATGATGCATTTACCTTTCATGACCAGTACAAAGCAAGGCTTGAAGCACATGTGGGCACTGCTTCCATCATACCTTTGGTCATATAAAGTCCCACTGAGATTGGAGACAGCAGGAGCACTGCAGGTACAAGAGCATTGTCACACATTAATAGAAATGCATATAGATAAATAGGAAAATTGTAGGTTAGTCTCTCAGGAAATGTAGCTTATACCTGTGTGATCTTCCTCTACGTATTCAAACTGACATTCTTCTTATTATTATGGGAAAAATTTAATCAGCACATCCCCCATCTTTCAAAGGGGAAGGGCATGTGATTGATACAATTGAAATAAAAACTCAACAAGAAACCCAACAAACTCTTTGGAGGGGGAAATGTTTTAGAAATATTTCCTGGCTTGTTCACACCAGCAGAACAATAAAAATTTTCCGTGAGTTCCAGCAATGGCTGTAAAACAATCTGGGGGAGATGGGAATAAAGTTCTCCACCTTTGCCCCTTTTGTTCATAGACTAAATGGCAGCTCTGGGTGGAATCAATTACTAAAATCCAGACAGATCTAGATACTTAGCCACATTTTCTTTATGTTCCCTTGCAAACTCCATCTCTCTGCTCTTCATCCCAGCATTCAAATTATGTTGGGTGTCTGGAGCAGAACAGTTGGCTATTTTTCATTTCTTTCTCATTCCGTAGTTTACTGTGGCAATAGATAAAACAGCAATCCAGCTGACAATGTTACTGGAAAACCACTTACCATTTTTATTAAGAGCTGGACTTCAACAGTTTGTGTATTTGGCATCCTTCTCCAAGAAGCCCCCAGAGAAGATCTCCTCTCCCCCTGTGCTCTTTACAGCCCTGCCTGGAAGAATCCATCAGTCAGCATTGAACTCTATGTAGAGGAGCACCACACAGCTACCCCTGCACCCACCCACCTGCATTGAAGCACTCCTGCTTTGGAGCACTTCTCCTTGTCAGGGTGAAGCAGTGGGGAATTCACAGCATGTGTGAGGTACAATGATCCAGCTGCTCTGCTTTCTATTCCCAGCTTACAGAATTCATGTCAGCCAAAGTACAGTGGATACGCTTTGGAATCTGAATGAAGGCTATGAAATCATACCCAGGGGAAAAACAGAACTCAGGGTAAGAAGGCGAGGGCTATGTAAAGCACTTCACAAGGGAGTGTTCTTGCTTAAGGAATTTTCTTATTAAGATCTTTTTTTTGGTCTTCATACACAAATCTTCAGCTGAATCCTTCCAAAATTGTTCCTTTCAGTTGTTTCCATACAAGAGGTGGTTATTGAAGGACTGTGGGATCAAGCAATTGGCTCTATGTGCTGGATATAAGTATTTATACTAGCTAGTCCACCCTTGACAGAAGCTGCTATTTTCAGTGTCTAAACAAGATACTACTAAATAAATCAAACATTATTTCTACCCTTACATATTCAATAGGCAGAACTAGAAGCTTTGCTTGCCTTAAATACCTAGAATAAAAAGTCTGAATATGGCCTCAGGTCCCTCACGACAAGTGGAATCATCCAAGTTCATATGTCTGCAAGTGGAGATCTAGGGTAATTATTCCAAATCTAGTCAATGGAGAAAAACCTTGACATAGTTAGTGGGGATAAATTGGCCCTTCAGGAAATTATTAACCTGGAGTACTTTCAGGGTCTAGTTTATGTGAAGATGAATGTCTGTTTCTCTCCCCTCTTCAGTCAAGGGTGATTGACTCTCATATAGATTCCTACAGTTCATCAGATGCATCACACCTTAAAAGTTAAATCATCACTGGTGGGAGAGGAAGTTATTATTCTGATACTCAGTTCAGAATGAGTTGTAAAATCTCACAATTAATAATGCTAGTGCTGCCAAATAAGATGATTAGTGATCCTGTAGTTTCCCATTTCTGTGCAGCTGTGTAGTTTCAATGACCCAGATCAATGAGGGTCATTTGTAGTTGGAACAAGGATAATGAATCTCCTCTTTTAGGAAAACGAAATTCAAATAACCCCTGAGCTATTCTGAAGGACAGTCCAAGATTTCCAGGCATGGTCTGTCTCTGGATATGTATGAAGCCAGAGAAACCTAATGAGGAAATTACGTATCGAGCAGCGAGCAGTCAGAAAGCTGCTTTTTATTTGGATTTTTGATTTTATTTTAGGGTAAAGGAGTAGAAGAAACATATTGGCTGGTTGGAAAAAAAGGTTTTCTGAAGCCCTTACCTAAACCTCCTGAAATAAAGCCAGGGTAAGTGTCACTTGACCACTGTTCAAGACATTCATTAAACAGTCTCTTTTGGAGATCACAGGCTAAATATAGGTCTTTCCATGTTATCTGTTTGCAAAGTCTACATCATGTTTCTTAGGTGACTTACATGTTCAAGCACAGTACTGGGACTCAGAAGTGATGTGGTTCCTTCAACACCTCTCCTTATTCACAGTTCCCAAGAAGTGACATAGAAACTTGCTGCTTCTCCCTTATACTCATTTGGAGATTGAACACCAGGGAATTTCTCGCTGAATATCCTTCCTGCTCTATGTGCATATAGGAGACACATGGGGAGGGACACTTCCGGGTGTCTGGAGTCATCAATATATGGGAGATACTCCAATTTTTCCACCCTTCCATCAAACTCCTGCAGAAAACATGAACCTCATTCAACATATAAATACGTTTCTTCCCTTTCATTCTAACAGAAGAATAAGAAGACTTCGTGTTACAAATTTCTGGCACTGTTAGGTAATTGAAGACGTAATGATGTTGCCTCCAAACAGATGGTGGCGGTGAGCAGAGATTGAGCACTAGAAATTCATTAAGTCATTTTCTAACTTTGCAATGCCTGACTTTGTAAGCAGAGTACTCCCTGTTCAGCTGTCACCTGCTGTATGCCTGGAAAGGATGTTGCGGTCAGGACATAAAAACCAGGAGTTGGATTTGTTTGACAAGAACAGCGTGGTCACCTACATTAAAAGCAGTCAGCCTTGACTCCCTTTATAGACAATAAAGAGAAACACTTGCTATGGGGTTTGATTCGATTGGCCCTTGCAAAATACCTATTTTGTTGGGGTCCTACAGTGAGTACCTCAGAGATCAATGTCTGACAGCAAACAAGGTCTGTTTTAATGTAGCTCTGACTTTTCCTGATCAATCTTCTTCTATATATGGCCTCATTGCCTCTTAGTAAATGACGACTTTTTTTATCTCCCTCTGCAGATAGTGGTCAACTGCTTGGGCAGTTGCATTCAGGGCAGTCCTTGTCCTCAGAGCCATCTCAGCTTTTTTTGGAATAGGGTGGAACTTACAGTATTTTGGGACATAATTTTAAAGTTATTTGGGTGTCAATCAGGGTGGAAAATAGAAGTTTACTGAAAGATAATTTTGAGAGTCATTATTTTTTAGGCTTGAAGACATTTTATTTAATACTTGATGGAAATGGGCTATTGAATAATGTGTGTTGATATGAATGATGCATTATTATTCACAGGAAATATGAAATATGGGGGAATTTTGCTATCCTAGCAAGGTGGGCTGTCTTACCATGCAACCGAGGAAGTACTAAGACTTCTGCTTTGAGAGTAGATGCTTCTCATCCTGGTTTTACTACCTGAAAGTCATGACTTTAACCTCTGTTGACTGTTGAGGTTCTTTCTACCATTCTCAAAGATCCTGTCCTCTGGTCATGTGAACCAAAGTCAGACTCATGCAGGGCTGAGCTGTTTCTAAACAGGGATTGTAAACGGCAGAAAATTAATCAGGTCCAGGCAGACAATAGGAGTAAAATAATAGGAGTAAAAAAATTTTCCCATTTCCCCTCCTACTCAGAATCAGAGGATCTTGAGCATCTGTGTGTAACCTCTGAAGAGTCCACCCATGGCACTGCAGAGACGGAGGAGGTCTTATGCTCTTGTCCCAAGGCCCAGATCTTCACTGTTCTTTTGCAGTATCTCTGTCCCCATAGATCATGCAACAGTTGAGTGATTGTGACAGTAATCAGGGGAAAAAAATGAAGTTACATAAAACCATATTTGTCCTAGTGAGGGGGCAAAATGAAGCTTATACCCCATAGAAATCAAATGTCAAGTGACAGAAAGAAGTAACTGGATGTTCAAGCAAAGCAAATATTTGAACTGCCTCATGCATAGGCTGTGCTGTTACTAGATAGATATCAGACATTATGTCCTGTTTTCCAGCCTTATCTTGGTGGTTCAGGTTTTGGCACAAGACCAAGAGGTTGAAAGTTGTTTCTCTCTAGTTGGCCAATATGGTGGTTTCAAGTTACTGCTCATATAATTCCATAGGGATTTCCTCATTTGTAGGCTTTTGAGCTGAAAAAGGAAATGCTGAATTCCTCTTCTACTCAGTTTTTCACCCTGTCCTGAGGAAACTTATCTTCTACTTGGGTATTTCCTGACTATGAGGTCTGTGAGCACTTGTTTTTATTTCATGCTTTAATTTGTGGCTTGGGTGGCCTAAACTTCTGCAGGTGGGCAGTTGTGGTGGCCATGCTGAGAGGTGTTTCCTTCTAAGTGAAGATTAGTAAATCGTGCCTGGTCTTATGTCCATGCTATGGAATTGCAAACCTGTGTGTGAGCCATGGATAAGGATCAGATCCTAGGGATGGAAGTTTTTGAAGTTTCTATTCGAAGGGTACGTCCTTCTTTCTAGGTTTGGTCAAATCTCAATTATACCTGCTTTTCACAGGAGCTTTAGGTTAACTTTGCATGACATAGAACAGGGCAGGTGGTTCTATAGCCCTCTAGACCTTTTCTTGCATCAAGGCAGATTTCTACTCATACTTCTGGTACTGTCACAGGAAATAATGGCAGACTGGATACAGAGAAGGTGTAAAAAAATTAAGAGACAGCAAAACCAAGCGTGCCAAGCAGTCGAGCAGCAGACTACCTGTAGGATAGATATTCTATTGGGATTTCAGTCAGATAGGTTTAAAGGAAGGCTGTGAAGTTTCTTTGAGGGTACACCAGGTGACTAGCTGGGGAGACTGAATTATCAGACGTGGAAAAAACACAAAGTTGCAAGCACATAAATGTGGGATATTTGAAGCTGGCATCAAAGACGCTTTGTGACAGGTAGTATCTTGTCAACTCTGATGGAGCACTCATCTTGTCCAAAAAAGCAGAAAAGAGATGAGTTTATGCAAAACTAGCAGACACAAACCTGACCTGGACTAAATCTCAGATGCATTTTGCAAAGCACTGAAAAAATATCTAACACTAGGAATAATTCAATGGTTAATGAAATTCAGAAATTTAAAAAAAAAAAAAAACCAAACCAAAAAACTCCAAATGAGAACAAAACCTAGAGCCATGATAATTTTCATTTGCCATTCCATGGAATTGAGTGACATTCTTGATCTTCTGAGTTTCTAACTTCTACCATCCTAATTTGGTACTGAATACCTATTAATCCGTATACTGAATATGTGTTTGAAAGCATCAGAAGTCCTCTGTCCCAGCAGGTAGTTTTATTCAGAATCTTTCCCTTCAAATTATTTATGGAAAGTTAACTGGAGGAAAAAATTAATACAATTCAGCAAAGAAAGATAGAGATTGTTGATCCTCTCAAGGTTTTAACCAGTAACACAGTGTCTAGGTAAAGAACATATGTGAGTTTTTTATTTTTAACATAAATCCAGTTCCCTTACCTTTTATGAATTCACGCAGTAATTCTTAAGTCCAGAAGGGTCGATAGGTCATCTAGCCCACTACCCTTCACAGTGATAAGTGCAACCTGATGTGAGACATCACTGAAAACTGAAGATGCAGCCAGGAATAGGTGAGAGTTTTGGAGCTCTCTCATCCTCACATGTATGAGGATCAGCCCTGGAGGAAGCACTGAGATCCTTGTCTGAAAATAAATGGGTGAGAAACAGTGAAGGATGCTCAAAGAATCCATCTCCCAACCCCAAGTGAGAAACACCTTTTCATGAGCCAGGAAAAAGGCTCTCATTAGGACAACAATGTTTTTTCTTCTACC
>VYZT01012737.1:0-37650 GCA_013400735.1 Pomatostomus ruficeps | reverse complement strand
CCCCTTTTTTCAATCATTCAGTTTTCAACATCTTTCCAAAATCTGAACACCAAACTTACAGATAATTTTCCAAAAAGGATCTTGGCTATGTCATATATCAAGAAATTGTGGACCTGCTCCAAGAACTCCAAGTCTCCCCTGTCCTGAGGAGCTGAGAACTGGACCACAGTGCTCCATGTGACACCAGCAGGGCTCAGCAGAGGGTCAGGATCACCTCCCTGACCTGCTGGCAGTGCTCTTTCTAATGCATCCCAAGCAGCCATTGGCCTTCCAGCAGGGAACACTGCTGGCTCAGGGGCAACTTCTTGTCCACCAGGACCCCCAGCTCCTTCTCCACAGCTCTGCTTCCCAGAGGGCATCCCCCGGACTGTGAATGGTCTTATTGCTCCCCATATACAGGACCTGCACTGAACTTCAAACTGTTCACCTTTGTTGAACTTCAGGCAGTTCTTCTCTGACCATCTCTCCAGCCTGTTGAGGTCCTTGTGAAGGGTTGCACAGCACTCAGGGGTAAAGAGCAGCACCCTTGTGGAGATGCCAGTGAATAAACCCAGGATTTCATGTTGAAAGAAGGTTCTTTTCCATTTGGATAAAAAAAAGGATTTTTTTTTTCTTTTTGAAAAAGGCTTATGATTGCCTAAAAGATCCCATAACGTAAGCATGAACATTAACTAACATTTCTAAAAAACCAGAAACATTAAAAGTAAACAAAAACGGTGAATAAAAGATACAGAAATCTAATCAAAATCTGAAAATCTACAAAGGACTAGTTTTTCTCTCCCCAATACACTTTCCAGAGGGAGGATTGGGCTAATTAAAGTGGGAATAGTCATCTGGACTCCACAGTTCTGCCCTTATTTTAAAATCCCTCCCTGTATTAAGATGGCACCATACTCTGGGGTTCTGTGGATCTTTGGTTTGGCTGGATCCTGAGAAATCCAGTGCTGGGTGAGTAGCTCAGAGCATCCCAGCCCTACAAAAATCTGGTCAGATTTTTGAACACGCAGCACATTGGGAGGAGCATGAACCCAGCAGACAGAAATCTATGACTTCTGAGTCTGCCAAAACCTGAGAAAGAGTTAATATAGCAAATGGGATAAAGGGCACTTCTGGACATAATTTACTTGGATTTTTCTAAAGGCTTTTTGGTGGAGTTCCTCACAGGAGACTCTTAAGGAAAATAAATATCTGCAGGGTAAGGGGCAGCATCCTGTTGTGGGTCAAAAACTGCGCTAGCAATGGGATACAAAGGGTAGGAGTGAATAAATGATCCTTGGAGCAAGGGGAGGTTAAATGGGAAAGACTCAAGGGACTAGCCTTGGGAGGGGCATGACTGAAAATATTTATTAATGGTTTGGAGAAGCAAGAGGACAGAGCAAGAGGTGAGATCTATCCAGGTGGCATCATACTGTGTAGGGTTTTATTTGTTAATAGAAGAAGGAAAGAAATTGATAAAAGGGCAGAACTATGAAGGATTGTGAGAAGCCCTGAAAAGATTTTATCCAACTGGGAGATGAATAAGCTGGAGGGTTGTGAGATAAATGCAAAACTGGGCAGTCATGGAAGCCTGTCTGTGCTTCACAAGGGCTCTGCAGGGGTGGGCTGGAGCTTAGAGGAGTCCTTTTAGGGAAGAACAAGCCTACTGACATGGCATCAGGCAAAAGGAAGTAACCAGCAGCTTCTAGAGCTGAGAAAAGACAAGTTAAAAGCAATCCCCCAAAATGTAATTCCCAAGCTGGTAGGCAAAGATATTAACCCAGTTCCAGGAATGAGTCTCTCATCATTGTATCACCGGATGTGGGAGGGAAAAGAGGAAGTGAAACATCTGCAGGTGTAAAAAAATCCTATTGTAAAAAATATTCCTGCCATTCTGTATCCCTTGTAAGGTTGCGAGATGAGTGAGTGTGAGAAAAACATGGGTGTTGGGCCCCTTGTGTCACCACAGGCATGAGAGTTTAGCAAGGGGTGTCAGGGTGAGCACAGTTCTGCCTCCAGCTTGCACAAATCAGTGGGAAAGTGGTCTGAGACTGGACTCATGAAACCCTTAGACATCTCAGAGCATCTTCTCTGGGGACACAGGAGAACTGTAACACTCCTTTTGCTGGAATCACAGAGATATCCAGTGATTTCAGCAGTTTATTGTACAAGGGGCTTTGATGGAGCTGGTGAGGTGACCCTGGTGGCCTGAGCACCATGGTAACGCTCAGAGCCTGAAACAGGAGTCTTATGGCTGGTGAGGAAGAAGGTTGCAGGGTGAGAAAACAATTAAAAGACCTGGAGGATTAATCATCAGGTGGCTTTAAATGGTGTACAGGCTGTTGTCTCCTGAGCCTGGTGATTCCTGGTATGGCGTGTGCCAGCAAGGACAAAGCACTGGCATTGTTGGGCTGGCATTTTGCATGACAGTGTTGCTGTGTGTTCTGGCCTTGTGCCAGGGGGTCAGCCTGCCATCTCAGCAAACTGGTGACCCTTCTGCTAAGAGGAATTGTTCCTGTGTTGACCAGAGAATGCCCATGAAGTCCCTCTGAGTGAAAGGCACAGAACAATAGCTTTGAAGCTTGAAAGAGCATGAAATCCTGGGCTGCACTGGTTTTTTGTCCACAAATAGGGCCAATGAAATAAAAATATTCCGGAATTTCTTTCCCCGACTCAGCCTTCCTAAATTAAGTTTCTCATTGTTTCATACTTTAGGTTCTGCACCACCCGTGACAGTAGCTGCACTTTGTTGGTGATGCCTGGCTGGAAGAAAAACATTATTTCCTTGTGAGTGTCCAAGCTCTCATGAACATGCACTGCCTTTTTCTGAGCCTTCTGTCAAGAATGCTTTCTGCTGCCGTTCCTCATCTTTCACATTTGGCAATTAGCCCAACTATGTGCTGAGAGGAACCAGCAAACAGATTACCTCTTGCTATCTAGTTTGAAGATCTGAGGTGCCTGTGCTGTCTCAAGCCTGGAGGCTGATTTGCAGCCAGCACATCACAAGCAGCAAACAACAACCTCGCAATGGCCTTCCATGCCACTCTCCATCCACAGGCATGGCTATCAAGACTAGCTGCTTCAAAATTGCTTCAAAGCTTGCTGTTAGGGAGCTCCTCAGAGCATGTCATCCTTCACTACCAGACACACCGGGATATCATTTGCTGTTGTGGCTGAGCTTACTCTGGAATAAAACCTCTCAATGCAGTGAGTTTCCAGCCGGCAAATGGCTGCCTCTGGGCAACATGGAAACCTTCTAATTCAAGCATATGTGTGATTGCTGTAGCATCTCAGCATTTGGCAGTACTTATCCCCACAGTGCCCCTTCAAGGTGGACAAGTGCAGCAGAACTCCTTTAAACGATGGGGAATCCAGCCCCCTCCAACCGAAAACTACTTTGCTCACAGGCATCAACAAAACTCCTGGTGAAGGAGAATTGAAAGCAAACCTTACCCTTTCTTACTTCTTAAACTCTTCTTCACCTGAATGTTTCATAAGATCTAAAGTCTTCTAAATTTGATGATAAAAAAATTATTCCATCTGCTGCATTGGAAAACATATAAATAACCATTTTGCCTCTTGCCAACTTTCCCCATGACAAAAAGTGGCCACAGTGGAGAATGAGGAGCATTTTCACGCAACCACAGCATGCACATGTTGGTAATCAATTTTAGGCAGGTAGATCATATCCTCAATGATACACAGAGTTCTCCTTTCAACAGTTTTCCTGCTGTATTGCAGCTCCTTTAACAAGTTGCACAAGTTCTATTCTTTATCCTCAGAAAGCCTTCACAGTGTCCTCAGAAGAAACTTTTCTTCCCTGACACATTGCTGTCAGGAGTGGCTTTCCAGGTTTAGCTGCATGATGTGATAACTGAAAACAAGCAGAAACAAGATTTTTTAAGCCATAGCCCTCACTCATCAAGTGTGCTGTGAGGGACTGGGGCTTTCAAAACTACTTTCTCTCCCCAGTCTCCTGATTTCAGGAGTCTGCACAAATTCTGATGGGTTTTTTGGACATGACCTTTAACACCCAGCTCCAGCCCTCACAGCCTCTCATGTTGTACTGACCTTTTGGCCATGGTGGAGATGCTTTAAAACACTGACAGAAATTCAGAAATCTTAGGGCCAGATGGGAACTTTTGGATGTGTTCTTCAAACCGGCAGTATAACACGTACAACAGAGTTTCATCCAATTATGCCAGCACGGAGCCTAAGAACATGTGATCATTGCAGCTGGTTGAAAAAATACTAATTACTTTTCAGAGGATATACACATTATATATCAAATATATATGCTAACATATGCAAATTTTCTTGTGTGCAAAAAATAAAAGTCGGGGGGGGTTCAGGATGTTTTTGCTGTCAGTGTGCATGTCAGTTTGGAGCATTAAGAAAATGTTCCTGAAATAAAAGACATCTTTTCCTTCCTGGTGAAATTCCTGAAAACAGTATCTAAGAAAAGGCTCATTTTGTTTAAAAAAAGAAAATGTGAACCAACTCCAGCTGCTTTTCTACTCTGTGACCTTGAGGGAGCAGTTCACGTGTCTGGTGGAGGTTTCCAGCCCTTGAGGAGACATCCAGGAGATCCCACCTGGTCTTTCAAGGGTGCAAGGGGCTGTCTTCTATTGTATCTGCCAGCCCTGTGCAGATGTTTTGGGTCCTTGGGGGTGTCTCCAAGGGCACCAGATGCTGTGCCTTCCACTGCAATAAGACATGTATACATATTACAGCAGAAAAGGCAGAGCAGTTGGGGAGCTGCACTCTACAGAGAGACTTGCTGATGAATGCCTCCATCCCAGGCTCACAAATAATCTGGAGACAGACATTTTAATTCCTGTGGCACCTTCCATCCTCAGCCACGCTGCTCCCCACAAGTCATCTGGATGACAGTCTCTGCATGAGCCGCATCAGCATTTAGTTGGTCTCAGCCCATCACAGCCTCCAAGGGAGCACATTTGCACAAAACCTGCTTTTCCTTCCTGGGCAGCTGGGGGACAGGATGCTGCAGGGTGCCACCCTCCCTCCTAAAACTGCTGCACGGCAGGGTGGCAGATGACTGCCGTTTTAAGCACCAGCAGGGAAGCAGGCATGTCCAGCATTTCCTACCCCTCTTGGTGTGGAAGGCTGGTTCCACCCCTTCCCTGAGTGTGAAGCACCCAACAGAGTCCTTGACTCCCTTTGCCACCCTTTTGTCCCCAAACCTCTGGAAGATGTGGGAGCCTCCCATCCTATGCAGTCTCACCCCATGAACTTAATGCAAATTGTTTGAGACTAAGGACATAATAAGAAAGAAGCTGGGAACTGAGCCATGCCATAAGGATAAGTGACTTGTCAGGTTATTGCAGTTCTATCTTGTACTTTATACAGGGAACAGCCTCAGGATACTGAGACAGGGCTGCCAGCATGTGCATGGGAGGGACACTGGAGAGATGCGGGGAACAGGGTGGCCTGCCAACACTCTATCCAGAGGGCAAGAGAAGGAGTCATTCACTATGGAGGACATGATGGGAAGCCCAGGACAAAAGAGACCCCTCTCCCTCAGAGCTGCCATCCTTGGGAGGGCTGATAACACATGACTGATAACACTCCCATGATGTGTGGCTCCAAGTCCTTGGCTCAGTCGTTAACATCCAGGAAGAGCATCATGCTCACAATGTTAGGTCTGCTCTGCAGTATGGAACAGGGGAGGGGGGTTAGTGAATTTTGCTGGTAGTGCTCCATCAACCTGTCTTTGTTATGGAAACTTAGAGCGTCATCTTAGGGGAGCAGCAGGTCAGTGTTCCCCAGCATAAATCCACAAACACCAAAGGCTGCAAGGGTATGGTGGTGTGGCTGGAGATGGGAGTCTGGAGAGCACCTCAGATGCTTGAATGAGAAGCCAGTGTGGTGGCATTTTGCCTGTAACTAAGGGGTTCAGGGCCATTCTTGGCACTGTTTGTGCCGCGGTGCTGCCGGTAGGGGCACCGGGCATCAGCTTGCGGTTCCAGGGGCTGGGCGGGCTGCCCCAAAGCGCGGGAGGGCTGGCGAAGGTCCTGTATGGGTTTCACCTAACCTACCAATGTTCCAGGCACGCCGAGGAAGAAGAGACAAGCGGAGGAGCTTCCCAGATGGTTTATTCAGGCACCAGGATCGTGCCAGGGAAGTGCTGGCACGGTGTGTTACAGTTATATATATACCAACATGAGGGGGCGGGGAGGATACAAACATCCTATAGGAAAGGAGTGTGGGGTTTGAATTTGGCGGGCTTTGTATAGGATGGCAAAATACAGAGCCCTCCAGGGGGAGAAATCGGATACCAAGGGGGGGAGGAGGGAGACAGCAGTGTCTCGCCATGAGGAAAAACCAAAACCTGGCCAACCGCAACATGTTTGTACCTCTTACCTCAAGCCAAAAGAGTCAGTTTTCCTATGAAGAGCACAAGGGTCACTCATTTCTTTCTAACCTCCTCTCCCACTCAAACAAATACTTCCTGAATCCCCTCACTGGCTGCACAGCTTTGTCACCTCATTTCAAACCATCAGGAGGACTGATTTCTGATTTACAGTCAGCTGTACCTGAAGGGTCTTGGAGTAGGGGTAAGGTCCTTATAAAATGTCCTCTCCCAGCTGCATCCTGGCATAGTCTTTCCTCCCCCAGGCATCCAGTGAGATACCTTCAGGGTGGTGTGCATTGTGATGTTTGCAGAGGACTCAAGGTCATGAATGGACATGGCCCTTCACAGAAGAGTTGGTGAGGCACATGACACTAACGTAAAATTCTCTGAGCCTTCCCCAAGCATGTAGAACATGGTCCTGTTATTTTCAGGACCGTAGGGATTTTTTGTACATTCAGGTTTTCTGGGCTCCATCTTGCATGTGCAATATCCTAGTGGTGAAGAACAACACTCAGAGAGGTCCTTATTCCAGGTCATGTTTTCTGAGTTTTAAACACTTGGAGACTGCCTTCAGTGTGGCAGTGTTCACGTCTCAGTGCATCCCACAGACCACACACTCCCAAAAATGTGAGCTTCAGTGTACCACATTGATTTCTTCCTGGAAAGTCTGGCCAGGAACACATATCATCATGGACATAGTGACACTTTTCATTGCAGATCCCCAGGAACATCTCTTCTACAGCAGATTTTTTGTTTGTTTGTTTGTTTCCCTGGCTTGCAATGCTTTGGATGACATTATTTTGATTAATAACATATTCTACTGTGCTGGAGCCCATAGGTCACAGACTCCCCCAGCAGAGAGAGGCTCAGAGCTGATGGCAGGTGTCAGCAGACAGGGAACCAGTGTAAATGAAGTCATCACAGATTAAGAAAGAGGAAAAGCAGGCTGCAAGGGAAGGAATTTTTTTTTATAGTAGGCAGGTGGCAGGGGAGGGAAGAGGGAAGCAGGACAAACTCCATGCTGAAGCATTAGAGCTCCAGTTCCTGGGAAGAATGGCAATGTATGATTAATATGACTATTTATTTTGCAGGCATGCAGGAGGTAAAGGTGGAAGTGCTGAGACATATATTTGATGTGGCAAATTAACACATCATAAGACATAACCATAAAAAATGCACAGCCTCCTAACATTGCTTCACTACTTCCCCCCAACATCCTTGCTGGATGAGCTGTAATGAGAGAATAAGGTAAGAAAGCTGTCAAGATAATCTTTCCTGTTACACTCCATGTAGTTGCAGGGATGGAAGCTGCAAAAATAACACATTTTGCAGTCTTCAGGCTAGACCTCCCCATTAGTGAGAAAAGCTGCACAGTCCTGCTGCTTTTAGGCACTTGCTCTGTGTAATGAGTGCCACCCACTGAGGAGTGAACTGTTCTCCATCCCTCTGCTTTCCATGCTGAGATCACCCTGTCCAACAGAGACACGCAGCAGGAGGAAGTCAGTGCAAGACATCATCCACCTCCTAAGCAAGGCTTGCTCTCAGACCTTCTCCCCCAGGCAAGTGCACTGGGCTGGATCAGCTGTTTCTGAAAATCCTGGGGCAGATTTTGGAGAACTTTTCCTCACAGGGGTCTCATGCTCTCTTGCTTACCACTGTCATTTGGTGGGAAGGTAATGAGAGGTGTCAGTGCATCATTATAAGAGCACACTCATGTCCTGGCCGAGTAGCCAGGAGGTGCCAAGAGGCAGCAATGCTCGGGGCAGGTCCCACCTTCCCAGAGCTGGACGCATAATCTGGGGCACTTCAGCCAGAGCCCACCACCTCCACTTTCCTTTCCTAGGCATGGAAGCATTTCTGGAGCTCCCTTCTCTGGGATGAGATTGATCACTGCACATGAGAACTCTCCACGGGCGAGAAGGTGAACTTGTTGATGACAGTTCAAGTTTCAACACTTACAGGTTGGAATTGCAGAGTTGGTGCCTAAAGTAGGTGGCATCATTGCCAAAACCAGGACGTGTCTCCAGCCTGGTGGCCCTATGTCTGGGACAGGTTGTCATGAGGTCTGCTACAGTCAGGAGGAGAAAGCTGTAAGTGGCAGGTCTGGCACCATGCCCTGGGATTAAATTTTTTAGTCTCACCTCTGAATATGATGACTTATTCTCTGCACCACCAAGACTGACATGAGTGTCTGGGGAAGCTTCCCACTCTGAAGTGGTCATCAGCCCCCTGGGTCTGTCAGGGAGATTCTGGAGCAGGACAAAGATGAGCAAGAGCCAAGGATGCATCAGGGAGAAGGAGTGAGAATGTCCAAACCTGACCTGAGATTTCAGGCTGTGGTTATCACTGGTGACACCACTGCCTGGCTTCTCATGTGTTTCAAGGCAGGATGCAGTTGTGTCTGTGCATTCAGGAGCTCATCTGGCTCTTGCAGGTAACAGTCTGACTTCTCACACTCACCTCGCTGCTCAGGACCAGTGAGAACTGTCTTCTGCCATTCCCAGTATTCCATGCACTAGTCAGAGCTGTGTGAGCAGCTCTTTTCCTTAAAAAAAACATAGTATAGGTTGAAATAAAATGTCAACTTAATTCTAAATCAAGGGGTTTGTAATTCACAGGCTGCTGCTTGCTAGTAACCCTGACACATTTCAAGGCAGAGCTGGATGCTTTTCCCTGGGATGCTCTGTGCCCAAGAATATCCTTTCAATGCTAGCAAGTGGGAAGCAGCCACATATTCCTCACAGACCAGGGAACACACAGGTGTCCAGAGGGCTCTGTGGCTTTGTCACCTATACAGGATTTTTCCATGAGATGATGGGAGGACGTCGCCTTACCTGAGCAGGGTAATGGTGGACTTCTTGTCATGAGTGCTGAATTCCCAGCAAGAGACATCCATGAGAGCTTCTGACCTGACTGATGGCATGGTCAGCGCTGCAGAGGGTGAGGCCAGCTGGGACCCTGAGAAAATACAACTTTATTTCCATCCAGCTACACCAGGCTTAGGCAACCCAAAACCAGGGAGAGCTCCCATCCCTGTGCAAGCTGGGGACTGACCCCAGAGTAAGTAAAAGGGAAGCAACTTTAAAAAAGAGTGAAATCTAAAAACTGTCTGAAAACACATATGCTGCTTCCAATAAGGAGGGGAAGTATTTTGAATTCAGTTGAGGCTTTCTCTGGCTCAGGGTGACCTTTAGAGAACCGATATCCCAGTTCGCAGTTTCCAGCAGAGCAGGCAATGCAGCCGGCTCTCCATTCTCATCATGACTCTTTTTTTTTTTTTCAGCTGAAATATTTATGCAGGTTTTTAGGGGTGTAGCTTTCATCACTCCAACCAAGAGGAAATGGTCATATCACAAAGCAGGTTACAGTATACGGCCCTGGGGATAGCAAGGCCTTTGGTAACACTTCTTCCCATGGCCTTTCTCCTGGGTAACCTAAGAGCAGGAAGGTTTGTGAAGCTGATCCCATCAGACCCCACGGAGAGACTTAGCCTAAACATCTGAAGGATGAGAGTCACAGAGAAGAGGGAGCAGAGGGAGAGGGTTTGTAGCAACAGCTTGAAATAGGAGGGACTATTAGGACAAGAACATAAAGGAAGTCAGAGAAATAACACCATCTCATTTACCACTCAAGCACGCAGTGTTTGTCATATGAAAATAAAAACAGTGGGGAATGATTCCCCAAGGAGACCTCCTTATCTGACTGCATTAGTGCAAGATAGACCCTTGTGTTCAGGCAGGCAGTAACAGAGACACTCATGCAGACACAAACACATGCAGAGGATTGGCTTGAGAATGGGAAGGGAGGAAGGCAAGAAATTTTTAATCTTCACTTCAGAGCAATAAGCCAATGCATTGTCACCTCTGTACTGCCCACAAAAATAGACTATCCATTTCCCCCCTGCTCCACGTGTAAGATAATGGCTCTGGCAGGAAAGGGTTGTCTCACTGTATATCCATACAACAGCTTAGAATGAGCAGGGAAAGTACCACGTAGAGTGGTGGCATGAGAAATCTAGTTCAAAGCTGGTCCTTGGTTTTCCTGATGTCCTGAGAGAAGCCATAGGGATGCCAGAGGCACCACAAGCCGCAGGACACCAGAGCCACTGTGGCCCCTGCTCAGCCACCCCTGAAGCAGGACCCACAGCCTCCTGGAGAGGAGCTTTCAGCTGTGCCATGGGCTTGGCTCTGAGCACCTTTTCTGCATCCAATGAGGTTTTCCCTCCTTTACCACCTAGACACCCACTGATTTACACTAATCCTGGGAGCTTTGTCCAGCCTCCAGCTGGCTCAGCCTAAGGCTTTTCCAAGCTTCTGACAATCCTGTCCCATATCACTCCTTTCTGAAAACTGGTGAGAAGAACAAGGTGCTCTCCATAGCTTACAAAAATATGATCCTAAAAAAACCCTTCTTTGCCAAGGTCATCTCTGTGGAGCATTTAGACATCAAGGCTGAGCCCTGCTGCTGCTTTCATTCAGTGCAAACACATAACTACTAGCAACCTTGGTGCTGCAGTGCTGGAAAGTGATGTTTCAAACACAATCTTTTAAGAAGCAACAGAGACTAAGCAAACAGGTGCCCTATAAGCTTGACAAAAACTCAAATCCTCTTCAGGGGGAAATTAGCAAGCCCTGCTGCTGGCTGGATCCAATTTATTAAGGTCCCAGAGAAAGCAATCACGAAGAAAAGAGATAAACAAACTTCAGAGAGAACAATAGCAGATCAGTTGTGACATAATCAGGAGACCAGTTTCTCAAGGATGGAGAAAGGGGATGCCAGGCCTTTCTCTCATTAATCAGAATTAAAAGCCAGAAATATGGTGTCTATCTCTGCTCTACAGCAGTGCTGCAATTGATTGCTAATTGTTCTCTTTGAAGATTATTTATCTCTTTCCCTCAGGATCATCCCTTTCTTCCCTCTCTGTTTCTTCCCATAAAAAAGAATGACCCTAAAGTGTCTTAAAAGGAGAATTTGCAGAATGAGAGACACTTTGCAGTGCCATTACGAGCTCCCAAGCAGCTGGATGGGGAAAGAAGCTACCCATTATGGCCACAGTTTTGTCTGTTTAGTGAGAAAGGGCAGATTGTAGCTTTAAGAGAAGCACCAGATAGTTGATACATGATAAACCAAACCAAATTTCCTTCTCTCTGGCTCTCAGTGCTCTTGGGTTCGGTATCATGCGATGTATGGAGCAATGTTTGGAGTTCTGGGAGACCTAATCTGGTAATGCTGGTAACTGCAGGGTCCTTCAAAGACCTTCCAAACCTTCTTTCTGCTCAGCAAATTAGGTACAGTTGAGTGAGATGAAAACTGAAGTATCTGTCTGTATTTGAGGGTCACCTTATTTTTTATTTAGAACTTTATCATATTACAAAATTCTTATTTTGGCTGAAGTACATTACTAGAGCAAACCCAGCAACCCAGGAATGCCAGCCAGAAAGTTTTGAATGCTGTTGAAACCCTTTGCCCAGCAAGCACCAGGAATGGGAAGATGTCAGGAATGAGGTCACGAATGCTGCATTTGGGAGGTGGTTTGTAGCTGGAAGGGCAAATACCTCCCCATTAGTGTGGTCTCCACATCCTTGGTGCTACTTGGAGAGTGCATGGGTGACCAAGTGTCACAGTCTGGTCTCCTGTGACCCTTGGACTGATATTCACACCTGCATGTCTGTATGAGACATGGGAGGAGAGGGACTGTGCTGGGAAAGAATGTGGCAAAATCCTTCCAGTCTGCCTGGCTGGAGGGAGAGGAGGGAGCTCCGAGGGGCAGCTGTTCTGCCCTGTCCTGAACAAGGAGGCCTTGGCTCTCCTTGGTTCTCCTGGCACAGCTCACTTCCAAACACAGGTCTGATGCCTACCAAGCTGTTCCTAGCTCGCTGTGCCTGAGATGTGTCACAACATGCTGCACTAAACCTCTTCCGGTGCCCAGTGCACTCAGACACCATGTCTCTTCTGTTTATTTGTTTCTGCATTTTGCTCTGGGTCCAGAGTGGGGCATTTCTGCCCTTTCCTTTGCCAAACTGTGCTTGCTTCTGCCGCCCAGCCTGGCATGAGCACTGGATCAAACGGGTCTGTGTGGCAGAGCATCATTTTGCTGCCCTGGCAAGAAGCAGCAAGGGCACCCCTGGTCCTTGCATGGAGCACAGCAAGTCCCAAGGGAAAGAGGTCTATTTCCCTGTGGAAAGGCCCATCCTGGTGGTTGAAAATGTGCTATGAAACCCTGAAAGCAGCACTGCAGGGTGGATATCAGCCTGGCATGCTTCACCTAATTGTCACCTCACCACCTAACTCTCACCTCACCATGAGTCAGAGGGAGGAAACAGCACCTGTCCCCAAGGCACCCCAATCTGTCATGGGAAGGACATCGGGAAGAATGCAGTGAAGGGAAGAAATGCCCATTGTTTTCACCTAGATTTGTTTATTTTCCTCTGTCTGTCAAATGGAGATCATCAACCCCAAAGGGTTGGCAAGACAAGGTCTGTTACTGGATGGAGGGACCTTGGACTAGAAGCAGCAAGGGAAAGGTAAATGATGATGATTATTATTGCAGAGGAAATTCCCAGCTGTGGAAATCAGCATGTCTCATTAGCCTTTAAAAATGAGCAACCCAAAAAGGCAAACAGGCCTGGAAGAAGCCAACTAAAAGGAAGGAGCTCCCCATCTCACTTATTCCCAGTTTCACCTTTCCTGATTCAACATCCATAGGCCAGAGAAGGTTTCCTGGGGTAAAAAATATGGCTCAGCTCTGGATAGACGCACAACTTGTTGCCATCCCTTTGAAATACCTGTTCTCCTGTTGGGTTGCTAACTGGAGCCTGTAAAGTATCCACGCTCAGGTTCTTCCTCTCTGTGTAGCTACACACAGAAGTCCTGGTTTGTAGGATGTGACACTTTAGGAAAGGATCTTGATCCTCCACTCCAAGCTCAGAGCCCAGCTTGCTCTCTGCAGTTAGAAAAATATTTTAACTTGATTTCACCACTTACTGTTTCCTACCAAGATTCAGAAGGGAAAACACACTTAAAATACCTCTTCCACTTCAGTTTCTCAACTTGAAATGGTCATTAATTTTCTTTTTACTTACAAAGAACATTGTCCTTCACTTCAGGGGAAAAAAAAAAAGAAAAGAAAAAAGATTTAAAACAAGGTATGTAATGGTAATGAACCGATTTTGATTAAATTCTTGATGGAAAAATTCAACAGGTCCTTGATTAGACTTTTAATGAAAATCAGTGATGCAAAGTAGCCAACAGCACAGAAGTCAGAGCACTCAGGGTAGGCAAGGGGGAATCAGCCTGGCTGAGACTCATTTCATCTCTCCTGCACGAAGAAGTGGTCGTTGGCTGTTGGCCAGTCTTGAGCACTGCTCTTTTCATTTCTTTTCCCACAACCTACAAATACATTTAAAATAAAATTAAGAAACTTGGTTTCATTCCAGTTCAAGAAAAGGGAAAAAAAAAGAAGATAAAAAATAAGCAAAGAAAAAATAAAGGCAGACTTTTAACAAATGTATTCTCCCTGTAAAATAAACTATTGTTTTCCAACTTTTCTGGTAGAGCAAGTGTCAGGGTACATGTGACTTAGTGAAAAGGAATGTCAGCTTTGTTGCATGTTTGAGGTGCGCAGAAATCTTCCCTATAACAGCATCCAAAGTGTTTTGTACCAGCAAATATTTGTCTTCTGCATAGCAGCAAAAGGGATTGTTCTGTAGTTCTCTGCACTGGGGTCATTCGAGTCCTGGTACAACAAATATTGCTTCTAATGAGAGTGAACAGCGCTTGATCTCTGGCTAAAGGCAATCAAAACCCATTTGGCATGGTAAGTCCAGAGAGGGAGGAGGAGAACAAGAACTCAGCGAACAAAAGGAGCCCCAGCAGCACAAGGATCCTGGAGAACAAAAGCAGGTGAGAGCTATCAAAGAGTACTGTGAGGGAGGCACCAAAACCCATACAAAACCCCCACAAGAGCTCCTTTACGCATGCTCTGGCTCGGGCTGAGTGTTCTCCTGGTGCTCTCAGGGGAAGCGGAAGGGCAAGTTGTTCACTGGTGTTTCATTCCCAAGGTGAAGAGCGGCCCCTTTCTCTTCACTGTGCCCACGGAGGTCACTCTGCAAGGACATAAAAGCACTTGGGCTGCACACAGACTTCATGTTGGAGTCTCCTATTGGGTCCTGGTGACAATGGGCACTCAAGCCCTCCTACTCTACGGGGTCACTGGACTGGGGCCTTAAAATACAAGAGATTTCAGCTGCCAGGACCCTTGCAGGCCCAGGCATTGCATGCATCCATCGACAGCCGTGCAGCAGCTGGGGATGTTTGAGAAGTGCCTGGTTGAGGAAGGTTAGTTGTGTTCTCCCTGTAAACCTCATTGTGTTCAACAACCAAATGAGCAAAGACAAAAGGCCCCTGCGTGGCTGGGAAGACACAAGAGAGGCAGAAGTGCTGATGGACACAGCAGCTTGGCACACCTCTGTGGAGGGGTGAGCTGGGGAGAAGGCATGGGGAAAATTACATTGAGCCTTTAAACACCATTTCTGGTGCATGGGAGCACAGGTTAGTGCTGCCTGTTGCAGGACATGCACACAAAAATCAGACTTGGAGAGCAAAAGCAGCTGTAGGAATAACCTTATTGCAGACAGCACCACGCTGCTCCCTCCTCCTGCCTGCTGGCACTGCAAGGCTGCAAACCAGAGTCACAAACCCAGTCCTCTCCAGTGACTACAGAGGGACTTTGTCCTGTGGCACCAATGTGACACTTCTGCTTTTACAATCTGTAGAATGGGTGCTTTGTACATCCTCCCCTATGTCTGTGAGGGAACAGGGCTGGGCACAGAGATGGCAGGCTTCAGGTGCCAGTTCAGTTCAGTCATACAGGTCCTCCATCAGGCTCTTCCCTGTGGTACTGTGACTGTCTTCCTGATGATAATTCCTCCTGCACAGGGAGCTCAGGTGGAGAAAGGCGATAGAAGCTGCCAAAGGGCAGCAAAGGGAGAAAAGAGCCATCCTCCATGTGCATGTCCCTTTTACCACAGTTAGAGGGGAAATGACATGCCACATCAAAGAGGGGAAATTAAAAATATAGCAAATGTGTCCCTCCACTCTGCAGCTATCACCGGGGAGTGTGCATAAAGTTTATGACACTCTTTCATTGCTAGAAACCAGCAGTAAAGGAGCCAGACATTTATTTTGCAGCTTGGCTCTGCTCCTTGAGCAATAAATGCTGCTGGGTCTAATGCACAATGTGGAGCCAGGTCTGCAAGCAGTCTGTGCCTCTGCAGGAGCAGGGCTGAACACTGCAAGGTGGTCCTGGGGTGCTGATGCTCCTAAGTGCCCTGATGGACAACAACAGGGAAAGAGAGACAAAATGAATGCCTCAGTGCAGGCCTGCAGTGATGATGAGATGTCTGTACCACCGTGGTAGTGGCTTTCTATGGGGTAGAGAGCACAAAACAGGGCTGTGATGATTTTATAGCTGAGGATCAGTAGGATCACAAGGTGTACCACTGCCCCTTTTGTTTGTGGAGCAACTGGAGCATGACAGGGAGGTCTTCACATCCACTGATCTTCCCCCTTCAGCCCCCACAGCCACCCTGTCCCCCAGCTGGGAACAGTCCCTGTGGAGCAGAGCTGGGGGCAATGCAGATCCCTAGAACACAGGGACATAACGGATTCCATCAGGCTTTTGGCTTTGTTCTGCTCCTGGCATGTTATAACCCTTTGCAACTGCTCCTTGGTGAGGATGAAGAGACTCTATCACCCAAGGAGACTTCAAAGTGAACAGCAAAACCAGACTGGTGGGACCTGTCCTTGTCCTCAGATGGCAGTGACATAGAAGGTCTTTGGAGGAGCTGGGAACCCTCTTGGTATGTTCTGTGTTTGCTTAGGGGTAACATGCCTCCAGCAGGGACATGGCTGGGCAAAGCCAGACAAAGGACTGACCCCATGCTCTCCTGAGCCAGGTATCAGGACTCTGAATGACCACAGGTATCTGTTTATTCTCATTTCTCTTCCCATAATTACATGAGGGCAAATTTTCCAAGCTCTGAGTAGAAAAGAACCTCTCTGAGAGAAAATACTTAACTTTGAGAGAGGCAATATAGCTTGTTGTGGGAATGGCAGCCCTGTCTGAAACCATCCAGCAGGTCAGGACAAAGGTAAGAAGGCAGCAGACCCCTTGCAGGGAAGCCAGGTCACCTCCTTCAGGAATGCCTTTGAGGAAGACAAGCTCCATGGACAGCTGTGCTCACCTCTGATGGCAGGACCTAGGTAACAGCTTTCCAGAAAGCACTGTCCCACAGTGCTGGGGAACAGAGCTGCAGGGAGAGAGGGAAAAAACCCTGAACCAGCACAACCTCCCACCCTCCCTCCACAAGCATATTGACCCAGAATAAACTTTGACACCAGCCAGGTAAGATTGCAATGTCTTAGCACCCTGCAAGGCACAACTAGGATGAAATAAATTCCTCTTGCATTAAGTTGTGCAAGGCGTAGTAGGATCGCTTGGTTTTGAAATGCCTCGAAGTTGTATTTCACAGCCTGCCCACTAAATGCCTCCAGCCGGGGTTTATCGCACTTGGACAGATCTTCTGGTGTGACTCCAGCTGGATGTTGCACCCTGGGCACCTTCCAGTTCATTAGCTAACATCTGTCTGACATGCTGGTTGTTTTCTCACCCTCTTGCAGCAGGGACAAACCTGCTAAGGAAGGCTTTTGATCACTGGGTGGTTTTGGATGCTGGGTCACTCTTCTTTTGCTGTGAATTGATGGTGAAAGAGGCAGCCTCTCTCCAGGAGAGCTTTTACACACACAGGGACTGTTGGGACACCCATAGTTTTACACACACAGGGGCTAAGCCAGCAGTCCCTGGAGAATAGTGCCTGAGAACTGTGTTTGTCTCTCACAGAGCTGCTCCATCAGTTCCAAGATACACCACAGGGCTGCATCCTCATCCATCCACATGGGTAGGGGCTGCTTCAGTCCCAAGGACCTTGATGTTTTGCTGCTGTATTGGGAGTAATGCTTCTCCATCCAGTCTGAGAAAGCCACTCTCATTCCTCTCACAGTCGTCTGGGCCTCATCTGAATCCTGCCCGAAACTCTCTCTGGAGGCTCAGACTTGCCAGAGGCTGATTGCAGGGTGCCAGCTTCCCATGGATCAGCCAGGCCTGGGTGAATGCTGGCACACGTGCTTCCAGCCCTGGATGAACACGTCACCAGGGCCTCCCACGCACACCTCTGCCCACACAGACCAAGCCAGGCTATATGACAGTCACCATGGCTCATCTTGGAATGGATGTGGCTCTGAGTCTGAGTTTGGGTCTGGCAGGACCACAGCTCCTACTCCCTTCTCTGTGGCCAAAAGCAAGCATTCAGTCTGTGTGCTGCCTGCATGTCTGCATCCTGACAGTACTCCCACCAGAGAGCTGTTTGCAACCAATACAGGCATTTTGGGTGCCTTGGCTGGGCTGCACTGCCTGCTACCATCTCTTTCCAGCTCCCTGCTGGAGCTGCCCTTGCCACACAGCCTCTTGTTGCCTGCTCCAGGGCTGTTTCCACAGCTTCACAGCAGCACGGGGGTTTCATGTGAAGTAACACCAGCATTCTCCTGTTAATCTGACACCAGGGTAAGGAGGAAAACAGAAGTCCACGTGGAAGATTGGCCTGTGGGTCCATTGGAGATAGTGATTGAGATGACACATTCCAGGCTGGATTGATTTTGAACCACACTACACAACCCCAACCAGAGAGGCATGTTCCTCCAGCTCCACACCCAAGCAGGCTGCACACTCAGTGGTGCCTCAGGAAGCTACAGAAAAGCTGCCTCTGTAACCCTTCATCTAACTACAATGACCAGGGCAAGTGATAGGCCTGGATTTGTCTCCTAGGGACTTCCAGGAGCCTAGTATTGTCTGCAGCCCTCCCCTTCTCCAACCTCCAGCTTACACCTGTCCTGATTTGCAAGCCCAGAAATTCATGGTACACTGAGAACCCAATGCAAACAGAGAAATCCCAGTATGAAAGGTGGCCCTGAGCACATCGGGCACCTCCTTGGTGTTGTTTGTAATTACAGAGGCAAACAGTCCTGTGAGCCATGCTGCCAAGTACTCCCTGGAAGAGCCCCAAGGTCCAGATAGCCAACCGGTCTGTTGGTGGGGCACAGAAGAGCAGAGACGTGGCTTTTCCCTCCTGCTCTTCTGATTCAATTAATGTGCTTTGATTTAGCAGGCAGCTGGGCTGGGAGCATTTGCAGCAGTCAGGGCTCTGTGTGCCTGGGAAGCCCTCCCATTGGCACAGGACAAGCCCAGGCATCTTCAACTGCTTTCTGCTTTGGAAAAGAATTCATCCGTGGTGGAAGTTGGGAGGCCGACCAAGTGCAGACGTTTTGGCATTGAAGTAGCAGGTACTGCATTGTCCTGAGATGTCTTTTTCTCTTCTGAATTCCTGGTGCCAAGCCAGGGGCTTAGAGGGGAGCTCAGACCTGAGAATAATTTGTCATCAACTTTCCATATCCCCTCAGTCTGCATATTCCTACACCATGTAAGTCCAACTCTGTCAGACCTTCTCACGGCATCAAAACATTTTGCTGCTGTCCAAATTTTCTGTTGTTCCTGATTTTGTTTGTTTGTTTGTTTAATTATTGCTCTGTGGAAAATTTCGAAATGGCAACTGTTCCATCCCTTTTGGGAAAAACAAGCAGACACTGAAATGTTGGGATTCCCCTTGGAGTGAAAATCCCACATCTCAGTGGTAGAGGTCAGTGCCTTGATTCAGCTGCAGTAGGAGGGTGTCAGGGAGGGGATCCTAAGACACAGCTGCACCCTTTGGTGAAGGCTGGGATGAAGCTTTCAGTGCCCTGGGCATCTTCTGCCCTTATCCCTTAGGAAACAGAGCCTGCAACCTTCCAGCAGCTCCCACTAAAAGGCAGTTGGAATGCTGGATCCACACAGGTCACTTGCAGAATGAGTCTTGTTCCCAGGTTGTTTCTCCAGGGATCTGATTCTCCCCTGTTTCAGGTGGAGCTTTTCTAACATTTGCCCTTTACTGTGTCCTTCTTTTACTCTTGAATATATCACCCCACATGCAGTGACCTGCTCTAGCAGGGAAGTTAGACTAGATGATTTCCAGAGGTCCCTTCCAGCCCCAGCATTCACTGATTTTGTGATTCTGTGACCTTCTCTGCCTCCTCAATCCCTTCTGGGTTCTGATATCTCTTCTGTGCTTTCCCATCAGGATTTTCTGCTCTTTCCTTGCCCCAGAGCCTCCTTCTTTGCCTTGAAGCTGCTCAAGGCTTTGAGAGGATGAAGGAGGTAGGGGAAGATGTGACCTTTCCTGACAAGCCTGAGATGCAGAAGCACTGTGCCTCTAGTAGTGCACTGTGATGCTGCTTTTCTGTTCCACCTTGTTCTCCGCAGTGCGCTGACCAACAACACAAGAACCAGCAGTGTCCATTCCCACTTGTGGTGTCAGGATTGGTGCAGTGTAGGATGAGCGCCCAGGTGCTGCTTGCAAACAAAAAAATGAGGCTGTGGTCAAGACTCCTTACAGGAGATGGCACCATGACCCAGCATCTCCTCCAGGACAGCTCTGCTGTTGCTTTTTCCCTCCAGTGAGCTCCAGCACATTGTCTGGCTTATATCCCTCTGGGGCTCTCTTTCTCCAGACCTACTCCATCCCTGGATTGTAATTCCCCTCCAACCTCTGCCCCCTCAGGGCTGCTTTTCCCTCCTCCTCTAATCAGTATCACTTAGGGCTGGCTCTGCTGTGGTCTCAGCACGCAGCTGCTGGCCTGCAGCACCATAACTGACTGAGTCCCAGGACTCAGCAGCAGCTCCTCTGAGAAGACAAATCGGTCATTATGCATCTGAACAAATAGATTTCATATTCCAAATGGAGAGATCTGTCAGCAGCTCCATTCCTCTGGGAAGCCATGAATGTCAAGCCATTTAAGAGCCCTTTCCTAATGATGCCCCTGGTGAGCAGCCATGAAGACGTATAGCCCCAGAGCTCAGCGAGGGTTTGCTGGAGACTATCAGGGTAGAGGGGAAGATTTGGAGGCATTAGCACAGCAGAATATCTCGTTCAGCACTTCCTCTGGAGTCCTGCGCAGCAGAAAAGGAGCACGAGGCATGGGCTCAGATTAATGGCTTCTTCACAAGCCAGTTTTGTCTTCTGACAGGGGAGAAAAATGATTGCACACACACACACACAAGCACGCACACGAATGAGGGGAGATCGGCCATTCTGCCTGACTTGTACATTTTGTAATGGAGAGCCTGGCTGGAAAGAGAAGGAAAAGATGAAGTAGGGCAATGGGAATGTGATCCCTTTCTGACCTGCTATGATGCTTATCGACTGCAGACCCTGCAAGGTTTGTCCTGGTACTGTTCCCTCTGCAATCCATAGCCCTGTAAAAGGCAGCTCTCTGCAGGGCTCTGGGAAAGTCACCCAGGTTTGGAGATCTTCTCCTGGGCCAGCAGACTGCAAGAGCTGACTGTGACCCCCAGCAGCATCAATGGGATTAGGGTGAGCCAGGAGCTAACCCTTGCAGCCAGGACTGTCCCCATGGGCAGGGACCAGGGCTCCCTGCTTCCACACAAAGGTCATGGAGAGACAGTGATGTCTTAAGCCCATCCACATGGCAAGTCCATGGCTTTGATCCTCTGCTCATATATGTGCTCCAACCTGGAAACCAAACAATTGGAATTCACGTTGAAAACATACAGGTTGTAACACTGCCCTGGTCAGGTATCCCCTCCTAAGCCCTTTTTTGCTAGATTTGGCCCAAATTTTTCAGGAGTGCTAGTCTCCTCAAAGTAGAGGGTTTTTTGGCAAATTGGGGTTTTCCAGGAAATACACCTGGCTGAGTGTCACCAAGCACTTTGGAAACGTCTCACAGATCCATTATGTGGAAAGTTCTTAAAAATTAGTAGTTGTACAAACCAAAACAAACACATCCACACCAAGTAAAGGTGACCAGAATCAAACACCTGGCTTCAAAAAGCACAAGCAATTTCAACCAGCGTTCCCCAACACCCCTAAACTTAAACACTCATGCTGATAACCACTCCCTGTATACAAAACGTGGCCCTATCATCTTCTAAAAGTGTATACCAGCCTGTGTGTTATCTCTTCAGATGGAGCGATTTGTATTAAGGGAAGAAAAATGCAAGTATCTAGAGGCCACCTTTAATAAAGTATTTGATAGAGTGCCTTGCAAAACCATACCTGGCAAATGAATTCGAATTGGAGTGGATACAAGCTGAGACACCTGACGGAAAATTGGCTAAGAGGTGTGTAAACACAGAGCCATGATAAACTGCAGGGGTCTGCGTGGAGAGGAAGGTGTCCATAAGGTGCCACAGGGATAGATGTTAGAGCTGGTCTAGTTTAACATCTTTATTAATGACAGGGAGGGAGAAGTAAACAACACATTAATAACATCCCAGGATGATACTGAACAGTACAATTCCCTAGACAGAGACAAGAGAAGGAATTTGCAGAGCAAGGGCTGACCCTGCATAGCTTCTTGCTTTTTGTTATCAAGGTCAAGGGATATATTGGGCACAGGAGGTTGGAAAGGGGCCACTGGGCTGAAAGGAATCTAGAAAAGGAGCCCAGGAAGGAAGCATGAGATGAATACTGTGAGATAACTGAGGGAAAGCAAGTTTGTGTCTAATTCCTTTCCCTAACCCCGCAAAATCCTCATTTTTGCACCGAGAAGGGCACTGCAGACAATAAAAATTGGCAGCTATGTCTCCATATCTAGGTGCTCCCTTCAGGATGCTGTGCCCCTCCAAGGAAGCTTCAGGCAAGTGCTTAAAATTAGAGATGCTGTCTGTCCCAAGACCAGCGGTATTGCCCTGGTGTGTCAGGATAGATAGCAAGCATGAAGTGATGAGTGAGATCCCTGCTTTTGGAAACTGGTGATTGTTTAATACCAGCAATTGTAGTTTTATTTCATTTATGTCATCTTTTGGAGCATGGTCCTGGCTAGGGAAACACACACACACACTCAATACTTCAGAAAGACTAATTTTCCACGTTTCAAGGGAATTATGAGCAAAACCCTTGGGGAGGAAGATGAGGGCAGGAAAATGAGATGATCAAAGTTGAGCAAGTGGGAGACAGTGCAGGAAAGAGCCACAAAAAAAACCTGTGGATCTGGAAGAAAATCAGCCTTGCAATGAGAGACTGAAAATTCTTGATCTGTTTAGCTCATCAAAAAGAAGACTGAGATTTAACTGATTGCAATGTGTAAGTACCTTCTCAGGAAGAAAATAGAAGGTGTGAAAGGCTCTTCAATCACATGGGGAAAGGAACAAAAGAGCCAACAGCTGGAAATTAAGGTCAGACAAATTCCAGTAAGACATAAGGCCCAGATTTGCAGCAGAAAATGTGACCAGACATTCAGTCAAAATCCCAGGGATGTGGTAACTTCTGGGACGTGGTAATTTCTTCACATCTTAAAGCAAGGGATGATTTTCTGTAAGATGCTCCAGTCAAATACTGGACATCATTCAGTAGAAACCAGATGCAACTTCCTGCTTCACACAAGACGGCTGTGCTGCAAAGGGGGTCATGACAGATGACCTGTGGTCTTCTTCCAGAATTACTTGGCTGGAAGAGGATGTTTAAATACCTTACGCTGCGCCTCATTCCTTTCCATTCCACAACTGCTGGCATATCCTTTTTGCACTCTTAATTACAGATCTGCATTCATCATCTTTTGTCCATTCTAGATATCGTGGAGTACTTGTTTTTGTCATGTTTGCTATACCAGTGCCTTCATTTATCCCACACCGCTGTCTGTCATTTCAAAGCACAGTCCGTGACTCCCCATGCATTTTCCACACCTGTGGTTAAGATCTCGATAGGACAGTTCCTGTTTTATTCCTAGAACTCCAGGAGCCTATTAAAGAAGGAAACTTATGCTGTGCTCTCTTTAAGGAAAGCTTTATTCTTCCCTGTGCTAGTAAATTTTTTTTTCCGCCAGTTGTGAAGCTCACATCCTTTTCAACAGCACAGCCTCTTCTCTTAGGTTGAGACAATCTGGTATCAGGTACCCCAAATTCATCTCCTGAGGGGTTCTTCCTGGCTCTACCTAATGCTAAATGCACCTTGATTTAATGCTACAGGAGGAGCTCAGATGCTGCCAGAGGGAGACGCAGTGGGCTCTGGGGATTGGGCCTTGGGGAGAAAGCCAAGGTGGAGGAGAGAGGCTGCAGGTTGTTTTTGCTGCTATAATTTAAGTTAGCAACAAAGGTAAGGCCAGGAGCGTGGGTAGGCTTGACGCTGCCCTTGCACTCTGTAAGGGAGCTGGCTGAGTGTACTGCTGCTCAAACACAGGTCTTGTGCAAGGAGGCATCTGGAGACAGGACCCATCTGGATCAGACTTCTCTCCTGGGAACAGTGCTTGTGTGACTTCCTGGACACCATAAAGCTGCCGGAAACGCGAAGGCACTTCAGAAATGGGCAGAAGTGATGACAAATCTGTGGGGAAAGGCCGGGAGCAGGAGTAAAAGGGGGACTTGCCTGCTTGCAAGAACTTGGAAGGAGGAGGGAGGGTATTAAGGGTCTCCTGGTGGTTTCACTGGGAGGAAAGGAATGAAATCAGGCGAGAAAAATTGCATCTGAACATCAGGAAATGTTTTCTGTCACATAGATGTATTAGCTTGGGGAATTGCATCCTTAGGCACGGGGTGAGGACATGGTTGCTCAAGACATACTCGGCAACCCTCTGAGCTTGAAGAGAAATGTCTCATTGCGGAGTCATTATCTCAGAGCTGTGCCAAGATGGGACAGTCCCAGCACTTCCATTACTCCCCTGCTGTGTTGATGTCATTCAGAGGGTCCTGCTGGGTGCCCTCTGTAGCTGTGGGACCTTAGGATGCCTCATTTCACAGGCTGGGAGGAGGCATGTGAATCCTCCCCATGGTGTCCAGCTCCAAGCTCCTGTGTCCTTCTCCCATGGCTAGGCCCCTGGAGAGCCCTTGCCTCACCTGCTCAGGTGCCAGTGGTGGGGGAGATACACAGGAGGAGAAGGGATCCCAGGCGTCCTGGACATCCTAGACTGATGCCCACACCAGTGCCCCTGCACTGTGATGGATGGGAAGGCACAGGTGGTTGTTGCACCTCCATGGCTTTGACCCCACCTCCAGCAGTACTCTCCAAGCTCTGGTTTGACCAGCAGCCCACTTAGGTTTCCCCAATAGTTTTATTCTGTGGGATGCTGGCTGTAGGGACTTCCTGACTTTCTTCCACTTTCCCCTGCCCATTGACCCAACCTCTTGGGCTTGCTTTGGCCAGGGCAGACCTTCCTTACCAAACTGGTGGGCTCCTACAGCAGCTCTGAGTGCAGCAGCCAGCAGCATCATTTCTCCAGCAGATATATCTGTTTCCCAAGTAAGACCTACTGCCAGCCTGTCCCTTATCTACTTTTCCCTCCTTTCCAGCCGTGCCTCTCTTCCCGGTTTCTCCTGGAGTTGTGTTGTTGCCATGGTTACCCGTTTATCTTTAAGATATACACTTCCCCCCACCCCACCCCAGTGCAAAGTGAAATTCCCGAGCTTCATTCTCCACAGAGAACTGCCTCCCTCTAAAGTGGCACTAATTGAGCATGAAATGCTATGCAACTAAATTACACCATAATTTATTCGGCGTTAAATGATTTTAAGCAGTGGCTCAGGAGTGTTGGGAACAAGAATCACTCCCCTCTTCCCACTCTCCTCACTGCCTCACTGCACTGCCTGCGCCGCAGCCGGGAGAAAGCTGAAGCCTGAGGACTTCATCCTCCGAAGAAGGAGCAGCCCATAATAGGACAGCCGCGCCTCACTGTCTGATTTTTCGGGAGAGCTGACAACTCCTTGGACACTGATCAAAGAACCCCTGATCACACCCCGATCACTCCTAAGAGTCCTAATTTCCAACAGGGAGCCTGTCTGTAAACAGCACTGTACGGGATGTCACCAGCATCGTGCAGGATCTGGGTGGTTTTAGCCTGTCAGGCTCAGATCCCAGACTGAGGGCTTTTCCTCTTTGAAAAGAGAGAACTTCAGTGCAGACAGTTTGGCCAGTTTGAAACCAGCTGCCAAATTATACCACATTGGCTATTTCTTCATTCCTAGACCACAGATCCTTTCCTCCCGCCTGACAATTGCCCTCCAGCACTGTAGAATATCAGGTCTCTCACACTGGTGTTTCTCTGCAGCAAAGAGACACATGTTGTTCCTAAGGAAATAGGAAATCATTTGCTCCCCCTTCTAAACTCCAGCAAAATACCATTCTGAAGAAAAATGCAGAAGTTTCACATTGAAAATGGAAAACCGAGATGTTCCAACACTCTTCAGAAATATTTTTCACAGTCTTTTCAGACTGAAGGCATTTGACAAAATTGATAAAAATATCAGAACTACCCCCATCAGCACAAGGTGTATTTTTAGACATAAAAGAGGAAAAGTTTCATTCAGTGAGAAAAAATGTCCTTACTTCCACTCAGAATAGAGACAATTTCAGCATTGTATAAGAGACTCCAGGAGAAATGCATTCTCCTAAATAAGGAAGGACGGGAAAAGTACCAGCAGGATCAGAGATACAGAAACATAGAGCCGCTTCCAGCTTTCTTTTTTTCTTTTTTTTTCTTTTTTTCTTTCATTCTTTTTTATTAAACATATGGGCACTAGGGTTAATTGAGACTTCTTTAAGTCAAAGAGCAACTGGGGACATGAAGCAGCTAGCCCCATAGGAAAGGAAGCAGGGCTGCATGAACAAGCAGATTAAGACCCTTCAATCTTTGTAAGGCCTGGGCAGTGATTAAGGATGGGTAGATTAGGAGTTCAGCAAGTCTAAAATAGGACAGAAAAGATGACTGGGGATGGATGTTTTTCTGCCTTTTCTGAGACACCAGTACATCAAACTAGAAGAAAACAGGTTCAGAAGAAGCAAAGGGATTTTTCTCTCATATATAGGGGTTAACTGGTGTAACTTCTCACTACAGGACATTGTAGGTGGTAAAAGTGTTATTAAAAAAAAGAAGTGGTACAAAAACCACAAGTATTATCCTACAGGGGGATAATTCATCAAAAAATGCTTAATCCTTGAGTGGTATTTAGTTGCAAGATCAAATATGGTATGCAGGAAAAAAGTCATAGAATCACATTGCATTGCTGCTGGTTTGAAACATACCCTCGAGGACATTGAGGTGCTGGGATAGATGATTTAGAAGGATTTTTGTGATATCATGGAACTGTCTCATGTGATTGCCATCCAGCAGGAAGGGACTGTGCAGGTATCTGAGCCTTGTTTCAGCAGTGCAGGCACTGACAACATACCAGACCTCGTCCCAGACTGTGCAACCTCCTTCTGTTGAAAAAGTATTCCAGTGGGAAAGATCAATTTATCCAAAGCAAAGTGTTTCACTTAGAAGTGTTGCCTTTGGGACAAAACCCATTTTAAGGTGAAGGGAAAAAAAAAAAAAGGAGAAGAAAGAGAGAAAGAGGAAGAAAAAAAAGAGGATGAGTACTTTGATAAGGTTGAAGTGTTTCATTTGGGTCTTTCTTGAGTGCAGTGTTTCAAGATGGCTTCTTCTATTTCAAAAATGGAAATACATTGTAAAACCAAATGAAAAATGAAATAAAAAAAAAAAGGAAACTGAAGCAGAACTGTTTGAGTCATCCCCACATCTCTTTCCCCTGCTGGTTTCCTTCAAGAAGACGGTTAAATCTCCCTGGCTTTTGTTCCATCCTGGAACGGAAAACATCTTAAAACCACTGAACTTCCCCCAGGTTCTCTCACAACCATTTCCCTGCTCTTTGGGATGACCTCTGTGGTGGAAGCCAAGATACTGAGCCCAAGCCGCTCTCCAGCTGCCCCAGATAATCCTCCCAGCTCACACTGAGTTCTGCTAAAAGAGGCAGGCAGCTGGTACAAAACTTGCCCATCCTTTTCTAGGCAGAAAGGGAAAATGCCAGGCTCTGCTACTGTTAGTCAAATGCCTTTCACTGCCATGAATTTCCCTGAAGATGAGCTCTGAGTGCTGGCAGTGGAGATGCAGGGGACAACAGTAGCCACGCCATCTCTGCATGCTCTGGAGCAGCCCCTGTACTGAGCAGGGAGCACACACCTCATGTGTGCATCCCACCAGGACACTGGCACCCACTGGGACCAGCTCTCCATCACCCCTGACATGATCTCCAGGCTTGTTCCTCCACCAGGAGCCTGTGGAATGCTGAAAAGGCACTCTTCCAACCTCAAGTCAGACAGGTGGAATCTGTGCTGGTGACAGGGTGGTGAAGGACCACGCTTTTCCCTGCCAGTCAGCTCTGAGAAGCGAAGGAACATGTTTGTTTGCTCTCCTCTGCCACCCAGCTTTATGAACTCAAGGAAGATGTTTGTTTGCTCTCCTCATCTTTCCTACGGCATTTGGGAGCCCTTTGAGGCAGTGTTTTTCACTCCATCCTGCCTTGTTCCTTGAGGTGATTCCCAGCATACAGAAGCCCTCTTTCACCTCACCCAGCAAGGCCACACTGTGGTTAACACTCAAAATCCCTGCCAGCAAATAAATAATTACTTGAGAGAAGCTAGGTTCAGAAGTGGGCTTGGACAAACAACATTTTTCTCAGTTTTTTTTTAAGTTGGCTTCAACAAGAGAGTTGAAAAATATTTTTGCCACAGAAGTAAAACTTTGGGTGAATTTGAAAGGTGAAAAGCATTATTCTGATGCAAAGAAAGCATCTTGCTTCCCTTCAGAGCTTCCCAACATTTCTTAATGAGATCTCCACAAACTAAAAAAAATACAGTTTTCATGTGAAAATGTAAAAAAGTGCAATTTCAGTGCTTGTAGAAGGGCTTATTTCTGACTGAAAAAGTCTTTTCTCACCCAAATTAACTGTTAAGTTGATACAAAGTTTCGAAGTGCGCTCCTCACACCAAACTGCAGAAAATTTTACCCGAAGGGTGTCATTTCCTGGCATTCTCGTGGCCGTAGAGGTGTCATGCAGGGAGCTACAGTGCTCCCATGAAGAACTGAGAGCTGTGAGTTGCTGCGCTTTGGGGCTTTTTAAAGTAAAATAACAATCTTTTGAGAGTGAAAGTCCGGTCCTGGCAGAACAGATGTTGTAACTTATCACATTTATGGTGGAAACTTGAGGGCCAAGAGGGAATTCAAACAGCAAATAGTTAACAGCATAAACCCAAATAATGAGAAATATATAACGTGTATCGGAGGACCGAAGGGAGTTGATTGGTCTGAAGGAGCAGCGGGGGAGGGGGTGGTGATGGGAGAGGGGGGTAGAAAGGAGCAATTAAAGAGCAGGAGGAAGAGGAGGAGGCAAAGGAGGGTATTGTTGAGTAGCCTATGATTCCTTTAAATCCAGAGGGGTAAAGGTATATGATTCTCATTAAAATCAGCTGCCATCCTAGAATGTAACACACGCTCTATCCATCTTCTGCAATCACACCATGAGCTGAGGGCAGGGTTACAGGGCATTGAGATCTTCCCTAATTAACTGCCCCAAACTTCTTTAACTCAGCTGATGTATCCCTGTGCCCTTCCGGGATGCTGAAAAACAGCCGTGAAGTGACACAGGTTGTCAGTCTGAGCTGAAACTCTAGGAAAGAGAGAGTCCGATGCAGAAGATGAAGAGAGGCACAGGCCCTTGTGAATTTCCCATGTTGCCTCACTAACTGCTCGCAGAGGCTAAACTCTCGAGTTTCGGCTTGTTGATTACCTCCCTTTTGTCCCCCTTAAACGCTTTTGTTGTTGTGATTAATTGTTTGCCACCGAAGCTATTACTTATCAGATTGTTTGCTAGCTCCTTTATCAGCTGAGCTGAACAGGGGCTTGTTTGTGTGATGCTGAAGCAGCGTGGGAGGCTGCAGAGCTGGATGGAGCCACAGGAGAGGTTGGCTGGAGGAGGCTGTTGGGATACAAAACCGCCTCTGGCAGCCAAAGCGCAGAGTTTCCTAACCACAGGAGGTGCTAGTTAAGCACCGGTACCATTCTGCCAACCCCAGTCAGTGGTTTGCTCAGATCTAGTATTCATTAAACGCTATATTCTTCGATAAGTGGAGAATGTATTGTGGAGCTTTAATAAAGGCTGTTGCTCATAACTCTGCTTACCGAAGCCTTTCATCTTCACCCTAATTAATTCATGCTAATTTCCTTGCCAGTTGGATACATCAATTTGAAGTTTAAAATAGAATCTCAGTTTGTTTGCGGAGTTCAACATGTTGCAAAATATAGCTCTCCTGTCAGAAAAAAAATTGCATAAAGGGAAAGATCCAAATGGGATCTTACAAACACAGTGTGCTGTGCAGTGTGGATTCGAGAAATGCAGCATTGCTCCAGGGCCCCACATCTGCACCCTCATTGTAGGATCAGTCCTAAGTGTTCACAGACTCCACTAGGAACCCTCTCTACCAACAGGATCTTTCCACTGTGCTATTGCACCTTTGCTTTTATCAACACAAAGATAGGAGACTACCCTGGACTCACGCCTGCACGCCACAACCAAAACAAGCCTTATCAGAAGATTCCGTTTCTTTGGCATGGAATGTGGGCTGTTTGAAAGATCTCTCTGAGGAACAGGTTTTTGCCTAATCCAGCACAGGCTTTGGGGTGCTGGGGAAGGAGTACAGCAGGGATTGCATTCAGGCTGCTCTCAGAAGTTTTTCTTCCCACCAGCACTACAAGAGCTCAGTTCCTGCTGTAGCTTAAGGGATATAAAGGCACAGCTGAGAGGGTTGTAAAAGATGCAGAGAGCCATCAGTCATCTCCTTCCCCAAAACTAGTCGTTCTCCAGTCCTTCCTGGCAGACATGTTATTCTCAAAGATTCCCTGAAATAGCAAGCCTCCTTCTCTCCAGACAGTCAGCAAACACTTAATTCTTGTCACTGTGATTTACTTGTATCTTGCTTGAAATCCCCTTCCTGCAGTTTAAACCTGTTTCTTCTTTCCTGTCCAATGGCTGTGGATCATTTCCACCCTCTCTGCTGCCTCGGGACTATTCCCCAGCCTTTTCTTCCTCGTAACTCCCAGGCTTTCTGTTTCTCTGCACAGGTCATTTTGGAGAGGCACAGGTAGACGTTCAGACACAAACATGACGAGAGAAGCAGAAACCCGGGAAACACATGCACATGGGCTTGCACACCCACACATGAGTGCTTCCAAGCGTGCACACCTTGCATCCAGTCTTTTTCTCCCTAAGCATCCTCTGCTCATGGTGCCGGCAGCAGCACAGGTCCCTGAGCTGTCAGAGAAATAACCAGCTCTCCCAAAAGCCCCAGGTAACTATGGGCTCTGCAGCCCCACTGAAAAATCCGCTTAGCATTCAAGAGGAGAAAAATTCGGTATAGTTGTGGAAGTCCCTCTGCTCCTTCCCTCAGTCTGTGGCTGGCTGACCAGCTGAGAGACAGCACAGAAACTGTCCGTGCACCCTCAGGCATGATAATGCATGGGGCAGATTCCAGGAAATCACAGGAAATTTTGCTAGAAATGTGGCGTGCAAAGAGGTACCACAAGTTCCAGCTGGTTTGAATTTTCTCTGTATTTATAAAAAATAAATTGATACTTTATTACCTAATCAAAGTAGCTACTCATGCGTTTTCGCCTCCCCCTCCCTCCTCAAATTTAGCACGGGTGTTTCAGATGCTAATATAGAGTTCCCAGGAGAACAAGAGAGCCTTTCTGTGAGATTTTTTAAAGACATCTTAGAGGATGCTTAATAAAGAGGCAGCATGGGGTGGTGTCTGGGTCAAAGGCTTGATAGTCTGGATACTTGGACTCCTTCCCAGCTCTGGCACAACTCCAGAACAAATGCTCCGTCGCTCTGTGACTCAGTTTCTCCCTCTACCTAGTGAGATCCCAAGCCTGCCCTTTCCCATGCTTTGGCAGAGAGCTAAAATCTGCCCCTGGTACCATCCCCATCCCTGCATTCCCCATCCTACCACTACTGCAACATGTTCCCTGTGGCACAGAGCCCCAGCCCCAGCCTGAGGCTGAGCCCAGGCTCTGGGGGCAATTTGTGCCATAAAAGTCCTGTGCTCAAGGACTTACAGCTGTCTTGGCCAGCAGTACATGTAAACCCCAGGACTACCTGGATGCAGCTTGGGGCAGGGATGGAGATGCAGGATTAGCTGCTCACAGAGGTGAGCTGACACTGCATGACCTATTTTCAAGGACAGCTTTACCACAGATTTTGGCTAATTAGGTGGCAAAAAAGATTCTGGCTTTGTGGGAGTTGCCAAAGTGATAGAAGAAAACAGTGAGGGTGCAGGATAAACTCTGCTTTCATTCACAGATTCCACTGGTGTTGTGGTGACTGATGGAGGGATGAGGAGTCGTCTTTTCCTCCCACACAAGCAAATATGGTGGAGGGCCAAAGATTTTGCTTTTGGCAAAATTTTGAGGAAACATTTGCCCACGCTAAATGTCACCCACACATTTTTGGGAAAAGAAATCCCATACAAAATATGAAATAAACATTTTTCTTTTTTCCTAGCAAAAATAATAATTTTGTAAAAAAAATTTGCCTTAAAGTAAAGATAAGTGTTCTGTCTTGCTTCACAAGTAAAATTTTGTGAGGAGCCCCAGGACCATTTCTATCACTACTTTTGTTCTCAGCACTGCTTTTAGAGGAGCAGATGGTGGCATCAGCCTGGGACCAGCACTCTGGGTCACCTGCCCCACACATACAGCCCCACACATGCCCCCAACATGCACAGCTGCAGACACAGTGTATGTCCAGCAAGTGGCATTCCCCAAAAGGCATCCCAACAAATTTCAGCTTGGGTTTTATAAGGAGAAAAAAGGGTATCACCCCTGAGCAAGGGAAGACAACAACTCTGAAAGGATCTTTGAGAAGACCCACTTCTGAGGGAGGGATCCTGCCTCTGCAGAGCACTGCCAACCACTTGTGCCCACAGATACCTCAGCCCAACGCAGGACTCTGTGAGTTGTCATGCACAGCTGGGCAGGAGGGAGTTGTCCCTCTTCATCCTACTTGTCTGGATAAATTCTGGTTTGTTTCTCTTCTCTTTGTGCAATATATTTGATATGGGAAGACATACTGGAAGATGAAAGAGGAGGGACTTTTCTGAAGCGTGTGCCTCACATTGATATCAGACTCCTGGACTGGAAGAAAACTCCCTGCATGTTTTATAGACAGGACCCTGGAGGACTTGCTGGCCAGGTCCTAGCCAGGACAGAAGACTGTAGCATCTCTTCTTCCCCTGCTATGGCAGAGTTCAGTCTGCTGGACCCTGCCCTGTCTGCAGAGGTACCTGACTGTCACCCAGGAAATATGAAGAAAAAGAGCATTGCTCTGACCATGTTTCAGGGGCAGCAAGGAGGTCAAGAAGATGAAGAAGATGTACCCCAATATCATACAAGTTGTTCTTGTCGGATGTAACAAGCTTTGGGGAAAGCTGGCTGTATCATTTTGAAACAATGGAGGTCTTCATGTAGCCACGTATTCTGAGCCCTACTAAACACACGGGATAGGGAGACGCTCTTTGTTATGCCATTATATAGGAAGGAACCTTAATGAGGACCTTGAGATTTGATGAAGCTGTGCAAGAAACCTGTGCCTCAGCTGGAAGTGTGTTCTGGATCTCATCTCCAACCCTGCCTTGAGTTTCCGTGGCTTTGCTTGGCAGACCAGAGTTGTGCCTAGAAGGTAGGGAGGAGAGACAGGGAACAGACAGCAAGCACAGGCAGGCTGTCTTAAGAAGACAGGAAAATATCAGAGTCTGTATATTTAGCCAAACACCCCTTAATAATTTCAGGTTTATTTCCCCATCCTGTCAGCTCATGAAACAAGTTGAACAGTTTCAACACCCGGCTGAGCTTTGCATTTCATCTCGCGTCAAATCTGCTGTCTGGAGACATTTGTTTTGCTTTCATTTATTCCAAAGTCCTGATTTAAGCCATGGAGGGGGATTTTTCCAGTAGGTGCCTGTGTGGCAGGGGGGAAGAGGAACTCAGTGAGTGACTCAGCTTCATACTAACAAAGAGAAATTAAAACCTAAAGCGACTTCATGCAACCAAATGCAGTGAAACAGGCCCTTGATCTAATCAACACTTTCTAAAGGAATTAAATGCCAATCTATTTTAAAATGGGTGTCACTGTGACTTAATGAGGGCAACAGGGAAAAATCAATTGGTTGTGTAATTTGGGATTTCAATAATAAAAACAATAAATGCTAATTAGGAACATTCTTATTAATGTCATAAAATTCTTGGACAGATTGTAGTCACGTAATTAAAGTTTGACAAAGCTGCTTGAAGAGTTTGAGGCCTGACAGCAATCGCTGGGACATAGACAGGGAGTGGGATGATACTTAAGGCTTCATGGTTCCAGGAAGCTGGTAAGTTCTGGGAAGGATGGAGAGCCCTGCAAAACAGGACCAGCCCAAAGTCCCTCTGATTTTTCAGAGCTGTGCAGAAAAAAAGGCAGGTAGCTGAGCATCCCTCATTCACACCCATGGTGGTACCTAGAACTTAGTCCACATCCTTGATACTGTACAGCTGCCATTAACACAGGACAAGAGTCTTCTCTCCTGCCACGCATCTGAAAATCACTGGTGTGAATGTCAGCTGTCACTCAGATTTGGAGTGTGACATTTCCCCCAAGTGCAGGCTGGTGACATGTCCACTCATTTACTTAATCTCTCCACTCCTGCTGTGTAAGAGACACAAGCTCTAAGAAAGATTGTTCCCTTTTAATGTCTAACAGGCAGTGAGACTATCTAGCACTGTTAGGGAATAACTCATTTTCTTCTGAAATGTCTCAGAAAAATAGAAATCCCTGCACCAAAAATATGCGTTCGTCAGGCAAAGGCCCCTGTTGTAGCAGAAGAGGGATTGGGATGATTTTCTCAACAGATCGCAGTCTCTTGCCTGGAGGCAGAGACACTTCTGCAAGGAGCATCAGGGCACATGGTTCAGCCTGTGCAGAGCAAGATGAACACAACCAAAACAGGATATTCATGCAACTCGCTTAGACAATATCTCATGTAAATGTCTCAAGGAGGGTAGGCAATTCTGCTGTGCTTCACAGCTCTGACTCTTATCTCGTCATGGCTTTTCCTAGAAACCATTTTTCTCTGTTGCAACTAGGAGAGTAAAAAAATCAACAAAGTTTGGAAAAAAAGATATCACTATTTATTTTTTCAAAATTTTAAGCAAAAAATCCCACTCATTCCCCTAGTTTTGATGTTCCCTTGAAAATATTGGTTTTTCAAGCTTGGGTGCATTAACATTACTTCTTGATCTATCTCTCTTGCATTATTACTCTTTCCCTCTTTTTACTTTTTTCTTCTACATAAAAGAAAATGAGATGAAAAAATCCCCAAAAATGTCAAGACTGGCTAAACCAGGATTTACTTTATTAATGTAACAAAGAAAAAAGTACAATAACAGCTCTTGGAAACTTCCAGGAAATAACATGTTGTTTAAAAGCTTGGATTTTAATTTGCCCTGAAATGTTTCTGTCCTGATCCCAGTCTCCCCATTGCAGGATCCCTCCTGCCGCAGAAGAGATGTTCTCTACCCACCATATTCCCTCCTGCCAGGAGTGTCTTTACCCATCCTCCAGCACCAGCAGTTATCAGCTGCTCCTCACACCTGCAGCCTGCATGTGCAGGGCATCATTGTGTCTGGCTCCTGTGAGCTCAATCTGGCCCCTCTGGGCTGCAAGGGCAGCTCTGGTGGCTCCATCAGACCTGCTGCCCTCAAGTCAGACTTCTCCCTCCGCAGTGTTGCTTGTGTGCAACATATATATATATCCACAAGGCAGGGTTTGCAGGACTCAGCTGCAAAAACAGCCGTGCAGAGAGGTGGAACTCATTCTGGGTTCGATTTGTCTTTTCGCTGCTGTCCCACAAAGCGGAAGGGAGCTGCAATTTCTGCAATTCCATCAGGAGCCATTCCTGTCCTGAGATGTCACTCCCTGGAATCAGTCCTCTCGTATTTCTCTGCTGTTATGGAAGCAAAACTCATCACCTCTGAGCAGCAGGCACCCCTCTCCTGTGTGATAAATGGGTGACACCAGGCTTTCACCCCTGCCCCCATCTCAGCTCCCTGCCTTCAGGACTGAGTTAAGGGACCAAAGTGTGTAGGAATTGCTACCATGTGCTCGCGCTGCCTTCCCGGAGATTAGCCCCATATGGGGAGAGAGCTGCATTCCCCTCCATTTGGGATGGGGGTTGATCTAAATGTATAGCAGGCATTCTTTGAATACATTGACAGACCAGAAGATAGACTTCAAACATCACCAAAACTGGCCCCTTCCCATTGATCTTTGACATATACAGCCTGGCATATTATGTTGTAAATATACTTTTAATACACAATGTCTTGAAATATGTTCCTACCTGACTGTAGAACCTACATTTCTTGACAACCAGTCTCTTTGGCTGTACCATAAATGTAAAACGTATGGCCCCAGGTCAGTGCACCATTAACCCTGTGAATTACCCCACAGATTTAGGGTCAGATGCTGCATGGGCTGGAGGACAAGGGCATTAAGACATGCAGCTTCCTGCCAAAAGAACATACAGAAAGTAGCATCTCAGTAAGCCCCAAAGCCTGGTTGATGGGCACTTGAACTTGTTCAGGGTTTCTACAGGTAACAAAATACCAACGGTTCGCAGTCTTAGGAAAAGCAAGTTTTAGGAAGGTCTCTGCACTCCATGCTTTAGGCATCAATGGGAAAACTGTATGGCTTACCTGTAGTCTTATGTCTTCCTCCAAATTGTCTACTAATGGCTATGCAATGCCTCACTACCCTCCAGTTTAGATCAGTGTGATACAGGGTCTCAAGTCTGGAGAGATCCTACTGACAGCGCCTGAGCAATGTGTCATTTAATCTTTTTAATAGATTTTTCCAGCCCAATTATTGAAGACAGACAAAATTGTAGACAACAGGCAAATGGCAGATTTTTTTCCCCCAAATACTTTGAGATATTAGTGTTGCCATGCTGTTTGAAATTTTATTTTTGCTAAGTAGCAAAGGATTTTGTACAAGAACATTGCAGAAAACAGTCTGAGATCTAACAATCCCTGTCAGTTTTAGTTTAAATTCAAACAGCAGTAGCACTGACAACAGGTCTACAGTAAGATTTCCAAAGACAAATATCATGACATGAAGGAAATCTCTGTGGGGTAGCCAACTGCATTGAATAGGGTAATGACTGGATCTGGTTACAATGAGTTGCAAATGCCAGCTAGAATTTTCTTGCATAGAAAGCAGAGATCCCAGAGGAAAATGCTCTGAGGTAGTAAGATGGATCCAATCTCTGAATGGTTGCAAGGGATAAGGAGGATAAATATAAGAAAGGGGTTAAGAAGGTGAGTTAAACATAACAGGCACTATTGCACTTTTCTACAGGTCACAAAGCAAGGCAAGAAGGTGAGACCAAATTCCCCTATGTTTTAAGAATTCCAGTGGTGCTGAGAAATTTGCTTTTCAGCTAAGATTCCTTGAATTCTGCTCAAATTCTACTAGAATTTACTGCCACAGACTCCAGGACTAGAGGCGGACAGCACAACAAATAGGGACTACAAATTAATGTGGCTGAGATGGCATTGACCTCTCCACTTCCTGCCATCCTTCACTGAAAGGATGCATAATTCTATTGGCGCATTCACACAGGAATTTTGCATGACGTTTTCTTATCCTTTCCTAGTAAGGGAAAATCAGAGTAGAAGAAAGCACTGTGCAGCTGTTTGGATTTTTCTTGTATTCCAATACCGCTGGAAATTAGCAGGTTCATGGAGGTGACAATGCCTGGTGCTCAAATGCATAGGACAGTTTGCATGGGCAATTTTAATATGGTTGAAAATAATTCCATATTTAAAATATTGAGGTTCTTTCATTTACCTCAAAATCTTGCAGGTCTTGCAGGTGTTTTCTTCCCAATGTACCTGACTCCACATATCCACCATGATGGGTCAGGGACAAGAGCAGGATGCCCATGGAATATTGGACCCTGCTCTGGGATGTTTACATTTCACCACAAGGATGTGAACGCTTTGGAGCAGGTCCAGAGGAGGCCAGGTGATCAGAGGTTGGAGCACCTCTCCTGTGGAGACAAGGCTGAGAGAGTAGGGATTGCTCAGGCTGGAGAAGAGAAGGATCTAGGAAGATCTTATAGCACCTTCCAAGGCCTAAAGGGCTACAAAGGGAGCTGAGGAGGAGCTTTGGACAAGTGTGTGAAGTGATAGGACAAGGGGGATGGCATTAAACTAAAATATGGGAGATTTAGATTAGCTAATAGGAACAAAATCTTTACTGTGAGGGGGGT
>VYZT01012735.1:0-10293 GCA_013400735.1 Pomatostomus ruficeps | reverse complement strand
CCTCTCCTCTCCTCTCCTCTGTTGATCTTCAGACAGATTCCCATCTCTGCCAGTTGCCTGTCCCATCCTGAGGTCCCTGCTTCAGGCACCTGCTGTGCAGCAGGGAGGTGGCACCTTGCCAGCAAAGGAGGCAGAAGTGTTTTCACACCTCACGCATCCTTAGGAGGGTGAATTTATCAGGCAAAGAGCTGCCACATGGATGGAAAATTAAAAACAAAAAAACACCAGAAAAATTTCTGAGGTGAACAATGCAGAATCCCAGGATGGGTGAGGCTGGAAGGGCCCACAGTGGGCATCTGGTGCCACCTCCCTGCTCCATCCCAGAGCCCAGGGCACAGGGCTGTGTCCATGTGGCTCTGGAATATCCCCAAGGAGGAGACCCCCCAGCCTCTCTGGCCAATGTGTGCAGGGCTGGGCAGTGGCCAGGGCAGAAATTCTGCCTCCTGTGCAGGGCAATTGCTGGGCTCAGGCCCTGCCCATCCCTCTGGGGCCATTGCTGGGCACCACTGAGAAGAGCCTGGTCCATCCTCTGACACCCCGTTGGATGCCCAGTGCTAGAGATCAAAGCTTCCTGCCATCATCTAAGACAAATTAAAGCAGTGATTTTCCTTTGTGAAAGTTTCTGAAAGGAATTTATCTTCTCATCCCCCTCTTAAAATCTGTGGGATGTTTGAGTCAGAGCTGTAGGGTCAGGCCTGGCATCCAGAAAAATCTCAAACTGAAGAAACAAAACAGCAGCTCCAAAATGATGGGGTTTTTGTCTTTGGGAGGTGCAAATTCTCATCATCTCATAAGTACAGGCCTTAAGCAGAGGCTCTCCAAGACAGGTTTAATGGGAATACTGACGTCTGGTAATGCAGGACTTCCCACGGCGTCAGCTGGGCCTTGCTGAAAAAATACGATAAAACTGAGGGCTGTGACAGCCTGGGTGGAGCTGTGAGAGAGCGTGTGTGGCTGACAGGATTTTTCCAGGAAACTGGACAGTGGGCCCGTGATTTCAGATGCTTTACTAGTTCCTGCTGGCGATCCTGATGAGCAAAGCAGGCTGGGAGCGGCTCAGATAACGCCTGTCCCCGCTGCTGCAGACTTTCATGTGGTTCAGCTCCAGACCATTGGAACGGTTTTGGATGAGGGACTTTAACGAGCAGGCAGCTCTGGAAGTGCTGGCTGTAATAGCAGCGCTGTTAATGTTACTGTTCTTGGCATGGCAGACACCAGGAAAGTATTTTTAGAGCCAGACATCTGAGAGGCTTGACAGGGGGTAGCATCTCTTCCCTCTGTCTTGCTCTGCATGTGGCTTTAACTTGAAACCGTGATTCCCTCGGGGCCAGCAAACAATTCTGGCTAAAAATCACCTTGGATGTGGGAGACAGGGATGGGCTTCACACGTGTGGGCAGAACCCACCACCCAGCAGGTTCCTCCCTCCTCCAGAGATAAGCTGTGAGGGAGTTTCCTGAGATATTTCACTTGACAGGAGCAGAGGAAATGTTTTTGGAAGGGAGAGGTGCTTTAAAGAAAGGAAGGAATGTGTAATTGCATAACTTCCACTGCTGTCAGCCTGCATTTTAATGACTTTGATTCTCAGGTAGCAAATCAGTAGAAGTCCATTCTCAAATAGTCCATTGGCTGCTTTACTCCAAAGCACAAACATGTTTTCTTATCCAATCTGTATATTTATTTTTGAAAACAAAACTCTATGAGAAATACCTTTACAATAAAGTTTTTTTGGGTTTTGTTTCTATTTTTTAAGAAGCAAAAAATTATAAATCATTTGAAAGAACTGAAGACATAAAATTGCTGTTTCAAAGGTAGATATTAATGAACACTGTCAGGAAAGCAATACAAGATGTTAATAATTCCCTGATTTGAAGAGTTCTGCTCTCTGAATGGAATAAAATTGAAGTAATGTAGAAGAATTAATTGAAAGCTGGGAGTGGAGGATTCTGAAAGCCTCTTGATGATGATGTTGATGATGATGATGGTGATGGTTGGTTCAACATCAATGGGTACCAGGTCTCAAAGATGAAATTTTGCAGCACGTTCCAGATGGACAGACAGTGACACAGACATTGTGTATATGGCTTCAGGTTCAGGACTTTGCAGTAAAGGTTTTACCAACAGGAAATGAGGAAAAAGCATAATTTTTTGGGTTTTTTTAGAGCCGTGTGAGGCATTTTTTTCTGGCTGAAACTAGATCTTAAACTGATATATAGACACATAAAATAGAAATAACTTCATTCTCTGAGTGAAGGTTGGTGGCCCCTTTGGAAATCTGGGCAAGCCTGAACTTCACCTCTGAGGAGGTGACTCCAGAAGGAGCCAATCTGACCAGTCTGGAGCTTTCAGATAACCAGCAGAAGCAGAAATAATTCCCCTGCCTAAACTCAGCTTTGGCCTGGTGGGCCAAAAAAATTTCCAAACTGACAGAAGCAGTTTAGTTTGGACACTGAGGCTGTTCTGAAACCTTCCCCTCCTCACCCACACGTGCAGTTGGGCTGCTGTTTATCACTGTAAATTGTTCCCTATCGAATGTGAGAAGTGTTATGAGTAGCTGGGATGAAGTGCAGGCTCGGAGGAAGACAGTGATGAAACTCCCTTGGCTCTAACAGAGACAGGATTTAACCCTCACCCCCTTTTTTTAGCTCTCTGTGTATACTCCTGCTGGTTATGAGCTGTATCACTCCTTGCTGTTTTATTTTGGCAGGCTTCAGTGCTAGATAATAGCGTGGATTTTTAAAAGTCAAGTTGCTAGCTTTGTGAAAGGAAATTAAATACTCACTTCTCACCATAATTAGTCTAGTAAAAAAAAAAAGAAAAGAAAGGAGATAGTAGAGTCATCCAGAGGGAGATGACAAGATAAACCAGTGAGTAGAGCTCTTAAGGCAAAGTGTTTGAATGTATTTTAACAAACTGTTCAAATTCGAAATACTGTCTTTTTTTCTTTCATAGTTATCCATGAACATGGAGTTATTTTCTGCATATTTGTACAGATATTTGTACAGATATTATTTTGAAGTAATTCACACATTGCATCAATCCATTCACAGCTTGAGCAAGCCCCAGCCTGAATGCACTGAGTTGATTTAAAATCCTGTACTCAAACTGTGGGACTGGTCAGCTCCCTGCATTTCCTGCAGCAGATTTTGTTAATGGATGATTGAAACTGTCCAAGCTACAGGGCCAGAAACAGATCCAGCAGGGCTCATTTTCCACTGGAATCGTCCTTCTGTGCACAGCTCCCACAAATAAACACTCAGTGAAAAGTCACTTGTATCCTCAGCCTCCAAAGCGTCACAGCCTTGCCATAATTTCATGTCAGTCACTTCAAAATGTGCCACATCAAAAAGTAAAAATATTTACTTTCTTACAACTGGAGAATATATGGATTAGCCATACTTATTTTGGAAGGTGGAGGTAGCACGCAGGCTGGTAATTCCTTTTCTGTATTGAGTTATAAATACAGTCACTAATTTTGCTGTGTTTTCAGGGAGTTTGTAGGAAATTCTCCTGAATTTTTACTGGCAGGCTTTATTGACTTTTGAAGATAAGTGATTAAAAATGAGCTTGTGGAGTGTCAGAAGTGCCAAACAGTAAATATTTTATTTTGAGTATGCAAATATTTGCCTGCATTGATTGACGTATTTTGACCCGTAATGATGAAGCATTAATGTGAGGAATACATTATACAAACCCATGATGATCACTGAGGTTCTGTAACATCTTCATAACCTTCCAAAATCCAGGATGTGTAAACTTTGTTAAATTAACAGGGATGTAGTTTGGCGTGGAAGCAGCTTGGGAGATGTGGATGAAAAGCATTAACCTTGGCATTTGAGGGGTTTTGTTTGGTTGGTTTTGATTTTTCTTTTTTGTTTGTTTTTTTAAGAAAAGCCACCAGAAATGTACACACAGATTCATCTGTCTTAGGGTTTTTTTGTTAGGTTTCATTTCACTTCACCTGCCTTCGGGCATCTGCAATGTCTGCATTTCAGCTGTTTATCTGAAGCTCCCTTTAGAGAATTCCAGAATCATCGAGGCTGGAAAAGCCCTCCAGGATCACCCAGTGCCACCCCAGCCCCAGCAGCGTCACCCCAAACGCTGTCCCCAAGGGCCACATCCCGACTGCTCCTGAGCACTCCCAGAGACAGGGACTCCCCCACTCCCTGGGCAGCTCATTCCAAGGCCTCACCACTCTTCCGGGGAATTTTTTTTCCTAATTTCCAATTAGGAATGAAATTTGAGGCCATTTCCTCTCCTCCTTCCCCTCGGGACACGGCAGCAGAGCCCGACCCCCCCTCACTGCCCCTCCTGGCAGGAGCTGTGGGGAGCAATGAGGTTCCCCCTGAGCCTCCTCCCCCAAATCCCTCAGCTGCTCCTCCCAGGATGGGTTTTCCAGGCCTTTCTCCAGCTCTGTACCCTTCTCTGAACATGCTCCAGTCCTCCAATGTCCTTTTTTTGAAGTGAGGGAATTTCCTCCTCTGGTAGGAGGGAACTGGACATTACTAAGAGCAAAAATCACCTCAGTAAAAGCAGTTGCTGAAAACAACACGGAAAACCTCAACTCCTCCAGAACACACCCTCCTGATTCCAGCAGGGATGCTCTGGAAGTGGTTTTCCCCTGGGTTTTCCCCACCTTGCAGGGGTGGGAGGCCTTTGGGACGAGGGCAGCGTTGTTGTCCAGGGGTGGTGGCCCTGGAGAAGCGGAGCTGTCCAGCACCTCCAGCTCCTCAGGGCACGGCAGCTGCTCCGAGCGGGACACGGAGGAACCCCCAGCTCCGAATTCCCCCAGGAAACGCTTCCAAATTCCCCCAGGAAACGCTTCCCTGCTCCACAGCTGCCTCCAGCATCGCTTTTGGATCCTCCTGACATTGCCCACAACTGCTCAGCACACGTGGAGCTGGGCTGGCGGATGCTCTCCTTTGCAGGATGCTCCTGGAAGGCTGAAGCTTTCACAGCCCTGCCCCGTGATGCTCGGCCTTTTGTTTTTGCATAAATGTTTGTTTTTAATGAGGCAGCGCGATGCAGATCGCCCAAATCAGAAACATGTGATGCACCCTAGGCAAGAGAAAGGCAATAACGACGCAGATTTTTGAGCGGGGCTAGTCATACCACAGGCTACCATTATAACTGAAAAAACAACAAGAATTTTAATATAGCTGTCTGGCCAAATATATTAATTTAAATTGAATGGCTTTTTTCTGATATTATAGCTGTGAGGCACAATGTTCTACTGGCAGGCATCTTCAAAACCTTTTTCAGAAGATTTGCTTCAAATTATTGCTGCGCACCAGATCTTGATGGTATGTGCGTTTGGGAGTCTGACCAAAGCGGGGAAAAAAAAAGCTTTTGATTAAATCAATGACCTTTCCTGGAGGTGGAATGAAATGGAGATTGTAATATGAAAAGCTACCTCCTCCAACAGTGTTTTCTTCAAAATATTTACTCGGAGCTCTCCTCCATTAACTTTGCCTTAAGTTTTTTTTTCACAAATGTGTGTATCCTTGTGCCAGCACAGAAATTTTTTTCCTATTAGCAAATACTTCTAAATAAGTTTTACTCACTTCTGTGATTATTTCCCTGAATAATTTGCTGACCACCAATTTCCATTCTTTGCCAGTTTTCTCCAAAACCAGGTAAAACCGGTTTCCCTCAGCTAATTGCATCTCTTGGCAGACTGGAGATGTTTCTCTGCTTGCTTGGAGAAGAAAAGTTTGCTCATTTCTTAATTATTTTCGGAATTGATTTCACTTGATAAAAAATAGCATCAACTTCTCCTGGCAAATATCTTTGTACTTTGCAATTATTAAATGAAGTAAAGCTCTGGGATCCCACTGAAGCCGAGAACCTGAAACATCCTTCCCAGCAGCTGATATTAAATAAAGTTGGGTCTCAAAAGGAGACCTTGTAGGATATTAGGTTGCCTGTTAGATGAGGCTCATTACGAAGCGATCACAAATTTCACCAAAAGGCAAAGGTTCAATAACAGCTCCTGTGTGGGTCTGGTGGAGGATAAATTTCGCTTTTGTGCTCACCTGGGTGGCTTCATTTTCACTTGGGGTGTGGGGCAACCCACAGACAGCCCTGGCACAGCTTGGAGTGGCCTCTTAGGATTTCTTCTGACACTCTCAGGGGTGGATATTGGTTCTCTGCAGCCCAAGTTGTCTTCTAGAGCAAAAGAAATCTGAAGTGACCCTTTCAGGAAACACATTTCTGGTTTTGTATTTTTTGTTTGTTTGTTTGGGTTTTTTTGGTTTGGGTTTTCTTTTGTTGTTGTTGTTGGGTTTTTTTGGCTTGTGGANCCTTGGGCACTGCCAGGGATCCAGGGGCAGCCACAGCTGCTCTGGGCACCCTGGGCCAGGGCCAGGGCCTCCCCACCCTCCCAGGGAACAATTCCTGCCCAATATCCCATCTAACCCTGCCCTCCTTCAGCTTAAGGCCATTCTCTAATTATTGATTCCCTAATTACTAATTCCTGTAAATTTATCTACGCACCTGAATATTGTCTGAATTTCCAGCTCTACCATTGGTTACCAGATCTGGAGGGTTTGAGGGTTTTTTTTCTGATTTATGTGCACTTGATTACTTGAAGTTCAGAGTTTTGGAGGCCTCAGTGCTGTGGTTCAGCTGACAAGATAATGTTCAGTCAAAGGTTGGACTTGATCTTTGAGATTTTTTCCCAGCCTTAATGATTCTTTGATTCCATGTCCAAGCCTGCATTGAATTTGAACGTTTTCCAGAAAAATGTTCTGATTTATAAGCCTGGCTCTTATGAAACAGAGATGGATTTTTCTTTCATCCACGCTCCCAGCTTTGATTCTCCCAGGCTTGGACCTGGAGAGGTGCTGATGTCTCAGGACCTTGGGTGGGAGATCGCTTTCCTTCTTGTCCTGCTCACTTGGGTTGTCTTCCTTGTTTTCTGGAAAATTTCTGTATAATAATTAACATTTCTGGAAACTTTCTGTGTAATAATCAACATTTTATTAGCTCCCCATCTGAGGTTTTTTTTCTCCCACTGATTTCTGCAGTTCCATATATTTCTACCTGCATTTGCCTGTGGATCTTGCATTCAGGAAGTAGCCAGAGCACGTGCTTGGCTTTGAGGCTGAGCTTAAAATTCACCAAGTGTAATGGGGCTTGAGCATCTGCCTGGAGTGGAATCTAAAATTAAATGTCCTTCCTGAGTAAGGATGTTCTCCTGAGCCAGCCCCTGCCTGCCCTGCCTCAGAATAGAGCCCGGCTGTCCCTCGAGTGTGTCAGACACGCCGGATGCTCTCAGAAGTGGTTGATCTGATGAAAGAATTCATCTCAGGCTCATAAAGAAACCACAAGTTTCCTTCACTTTCAGTCTGCTGCTTTGATATCTTTGGTCAGCAGTTCTGCTCAAAAGCCATCCCCCAGTGAAGTGCCAGCCCTAAGGAGCTGCTTTGTGCAGCCTGGTTCACCCACTGCGTGAAGATGTTTGTCACCCTCCTGCGTCCTCTGCATTTCCTCCATGGATATTCTGAATATTGGGGGAGGAGGCTCTTGCCATGTCTGGCCCAGGGAATCACCATGAGGTTGAAGCCTGAAAGAACACGGTGATTAGAGCATGAATTTATGTTATCATTTCCATAAGGTACTTTAATGCATGGGATTGATTTTAATCTGTAGGTGTTCCAGTTTAAAAAGGGTTGAGTAACTTAAATTAAATAAAATTTTTAAAGTGTAGGAAAAAACCCCCATGCAATAATAAAATTAACCTAAGAGAGGAAATCCCTCCAATGAACCTTCACCTGTAGCAGCTGAACATTTTGTTGAGAGCTGAACACATGAAAATCATCTTTGTAATTGAGGAGTCACTTGTTTTGGGTTCTTTTGCACAGTCTTTAAATCAATAACATAAATTACCACGTGTGATTTTGGATATTCATGGTGCACAGAGTTCTGTGGTTTGGTATAGGAAGCTTAAAAAAAAAATCTGTTTTCCAACCTTACTTGAAATAATTCGTATCATCTCATTTGTTACCCACTGCAATTTTGTTTTAAAGGACAATTTCTGGAATGACAGCTGAGTAACATCAGCCTTGCTGTAACTTCTTTGCATTTTTAAATTTTTCTATTCGAAGCTCGAGCCAGAAAATTACCCCACTTGTTGGCAGTTGACGGGAACCAGTGACTCTGATTTTTGACTCGGCAGTTCTGTGGTTCTGTGTCAAGCAATGCATTCGGAATTCTTTCCTCGTGGAGAGAGCTCGCCTGGATTCCACCTGGGATGTTGGCAGCTGCTTTGGTTCTGCATATGCCTGGCTTGAACAAAACCTGCACAAACCCAACTTGGAGGGAAATGCTCTCCTTTATAACTTTATTCCCGTGTGCTGTTGGTATTCCAGTGGCAAACAAAGCTTGCCTGACCCCCAGAGCTGGGGCTGCTGATTTGCAGGACTCAGGATAAGATTGGGATTGAAGGTTCTGATTCAGGAAAGTGTCTGACAGAGAATTAAAGAGAAAGTGGGAGGTTGAGCTGGGGAGAGAGGCACTGATGGTGAAACACTGTCCTGGCACTGCTTGTTGGAAATTCAGGGGCAGAGATGATCCCAGTGCTGAGCCTGAGCATGTCCTGGGTTGCTGTGGGCAAAGCACTGGGGGTTTCCTGCTGAAAATGTTGGGAATTGTCTCCTCCCTTCCTTTGGCTTTCACAAGTGCCCTGAAAAGCAAGTGTGGAAACCACTTGGAAATCCCAGCTCAAGGGAATGCCTGATGTTTTCAAAGGCTGTTTTCAAAAGCTACACAGCCAGTTTGTCCTGAGCTAACAAACACCTTCAGCTGTCCCCAAAACCACATTTGCCCATAAGTAAATAGGGTTTCACTGAGCTGTGATGGGAGTGATGCATTTGGTGAGAGGTCTTGGAGAGTCTGGAACCCTGGAGGGGAAGGAGCTCTGTATTTGAGTGCTCGGGTGTTAAACCACCTGACCACCCTAAATACCTGGGTTTAGTTGGCAGAATTGGCTGATCTGCTGAGAAACTCCTGAGGCAATGCTGGCACTCTCGAGTGTCAGCAGCACAGGGCTGGGAGGTCGATCCATCTGTACAGGACTGGTTCTCAAGTGGTATTTTCCTATATTTTTGGTAAGACCATTATCAGTCTTATGTCTGAGAGAACTCCATTGAGGACTATTTTCCACATGAGGCAGGAAAGTCCAGGTTTTCTGAAAATCACCTGCATTTCTTTCACCTGCTGCTTAAATCACCTAAAACTCTGAATATCTGAAGGCACTGCTAAATCTCACAGGTGCCTGACCCGCACTGGACACACAAACCAGTGGCTTCAATCACCCGTGCCTGTGATGTGTGAAGGAACACACCCAGGTTTAGTTACAGCTGCTATGAAACGTCTCAGAAAAAGTGAAAATTAAAAAAAACCACCCTAAATACCTGTGTTTAGTTGGGAAAATTGGCTGATCTGCTGAGAAACTCCTGAGGCAGTGCTGGCACTCCCAGTAGTGTCAGCAGCGCAGAGCTGGAACATCGATCCATCTCTCCAGGATTGTTTCTCAAGTGGTATTTTCCTATATTTTTGGTAAGACCATTATCAGTCTCATGTCTAAAAGAACTCCATCGAAGACTATTTTCCACATGAGGCAGGAAAGTCCAGGTTTTCTGAAAATCACCTGCATTTTTTTCACCTGCTGCTTAAATCACCTAAAACTCTGAATATCTGAAGACAGTGGTAACTCACAGGCGCCTGACCCGCACTGGACACACAAACCAGTGGCTTCAATCATGAAGGAACACACCCAGGCTTAGTTACAGCTGCGGTGAAACGTCTCAGAAAAAGTGAAAATTAAAAAAAATAACGTCCCAAGCCTGTGAAACCACATCCATAAATTTAGATTTTCTGCAGGCTTCACTGAACTCGGTGAGAACGTCGCGTTCAGTTGTGTAAAGATAAGGCAGCTGTGAGTCTTTGCAGGACTGCAGTTCTTGTCTGTGCTGTTCCTTTCAAACCCCAAATGAGATCATTACAAAGAAATCCAGTGGTGCAGTCACCAAGTGACACATCCCAGGTACCAGCAGTGTCCTTTGTTGAACTTAGGAACTGAAAAGCTATGAAAAATTAACACTTAGCTAAAACATAAATCTTGGCTACTTTAAAGTCTAAGGAAAATTCTTCTACTTTTCCTTTCATGTACTCTTTTTCCTTTTTTTTTTAATGCTGGATCATTAAAAAAATGAGACTGGCATGAATAACATTTTTCTGCCCTTCCATCATAACCTATTTGCCACTTACAAACCAGAATGGTTTGGGTTGGA
>VYZT01012731.1:0-15177 GCA_013400735.1 Pomatostomus ruficeps | reverse complement strand
CACAAAGCACAGAACCTCAAATGGGGTCTGACAGCGCCACTTGGACAAACCTCACTGTCATTATTCTTTTCAGGGACTTTTCCAACCAAACTCTGAAGCTGACAAGCCCAAAAGTGAAGGAAGGAAGGAAGGAAGGAAGGAAGGAAGGAAGGAAGGAAGGAAGGAAGGAAGGAAGGAAGGAAGGAATTCCTGAGATGCAAAGGAGAAGGTGTCAGGTGAGGTTGCCAGGATCTGGGTGAATTTTCCAGCCCCCAGGGATCTCCCAGCATTCCCTGAACTGGTTTGCAGAGTTCACAACAACCTCAAACAAAAGTGGCTGCTTGAAATGAAGACAAATCTGGGCTAAATCTGCAAATGAGCAGCAACAGCTGGCGAGACCTTTGTGGGGCCCTTTAATGGTGCTCAGAAATTCCGGCACATCTGGAGGAGGGTGTGTGGCAGATGGTGCCGCTCGGGAACAGCTCCTGGCTGAAGCAGTGGTTGTTCTGTTTAATTCCCAGCCGAACCTGGCACGTGGCAGCCCGTGGGATCACCAGAGCGGCCTGAGGAGCAGAGGGGTTGGGGAAAAGGGGGGAATGCTGCACCCACCCGGGGAGTGTGACAAATTTGGCCACAGCTCTTGGTTGGATTCCACGGCACGGCCAGCCCGTGGCTCGGGCAGCTGCCACCTCTGGAGCTCAGTAATGAGATTTAATTAAAACCCCAGCTTTCCATGGTCAGTCATCACTGCTGCTCCCGGGAACAAGATGGGCAGGAATTTCTGCAGCCAGAGGACAGACGGAGTGGCCAAACTTCTCGTGTGTCCTCCACATCCCCACAGACCTTCCATCTCCAAAGCGATTCATGGGATCAGGGAATATCCTGACCCACAGGGATCATCCAGCCCAGCCCCTGGCCCTGCACAGACCCCAACAATCCCAGCCTGGGCATCCCTGGCAGCGCTGTCCAAATCAATCCCTCTGCATCTGACCCACCAGGAGCACTGGAAACCTCAGGGATGATCAATTTTAGCTCTGAAGTGCATTTTCTGTCACTATTTCACCATCCTCATTCCTGGAAAACGGCACTGCGGCGTTATCCTGCTTTTCAGAGCCGGCAGCAGGGAAAACATTCCCCGTGCAACCCCAAGGATTCCTTGCTGTTCCTTGGGAAAGCAGGACGGGCCGGTGGAACCTTTCATTCCCTGTGCTGTTAGCAAACTTCATCCCTCCTCTGCTGGTTTGGGCTTTCCAGGGATTTGCTGAGATTTTTAGGGACTGGGGTTACTTTTTGAGCTGAAATTCCCTGCTTAATTGATTAAAGGAGTGTGAAGACATTTGAATATTCATGGCCCTTTGGGGGTTTAATTACAAATAATGGCCCAGCTTTGTAGCTCTCAGGTAAATGAGAGGCTAAAGGTTGTAAAAATCGGCAAAATAATATTTTATTCTTCTTGTGAAAGAGCAGCTGCACCTGATTCAATGCTAATATTTATAACTTAAATAAATATTTATGACTTAACTAGGTGTGGATTGGAATATGAAAATAATGCAAGATAAACGCTGAAATTAGGAGTACACTCATTTATGGTAAAATTGCTGCTCCGTTTTAGGTTGTCCATCCTTTCTCCCCCCCGGCAGAGCTTTCCCTTGTTTTTTTCCTGTCTCTTTTTGGCAAGCACAGGTGGTTTGCATCTCGAGGGGTTTGACTACAAAGCCTCCTCCCCGAGTGCCTTATCAGGCAGGCCCATCCCTGCTTTCCCTGCTCTTTAATTCCTGTCTCGCATCCCGGGCTGCATTTCGGGTCAGGGTTTTGATTTGTGGGAGGAGAAAGCGGGGATTACAGGAAAGAGAAGCCTGAGAACCCTTTCAGCCGTGGGAAGATGTGGCCTTTCGGGGCAGGATAACCCCGGAACAGGATTTTCCCGTTATCTCCCAGAGGGTGAACAGGGGGATCCTTTCTCTGCATCCACAGACAGGCACCTCTGAGCTCCTGTTCACAGCCTGGAAAGGTCCTGGAAGGTGCATTTTAATTCCAGCTTGGACAGAAGCGGAGGAAATAACAACCCCAGTGCAATTCCTTCTCCCTCTGGGAGCTGGGCACGGGAGCTGCTGGAAATCCTGCTTCTCCTGGCCAGCTCGGAATGAGATTTCCCTCCTCCAGCCCCGATTTTGGGATAAAAACTGATGTCAGTTCTGCTGGGAACACCAATTTCCCAGCAATCCCTGCCCGTGGGCTGCCCTGCTGGATGGTTTGGTGTGGAAGTGGAGTGAGGAATGGCTGGGCTGGGAGTTTCCCACCCCGAGGTGTCCCTGTCCCTTTCCCCTCGCCCTCCCCAGGAGCTCAGGCAGCTCCGTGTGGAGCTCTCCTTCAGGGATGAAGCTGGGAAGGCGCTTGGAATGCTTGGGGGAAGACCCCTGGAGCCAGCCTTGGGGACAGAGGTGGCCATGGAATGTGCCACGGTTGTTTTACTGTACCGGGAGCGTGAAATTTGAGATCAGGGCGTGCAATGCCAGGTGGAGTCACAGCAGAGCTTGAGCAGTTAGAGAAGGAAAAAACACCTCCTGTTTATAAATCAGTTTGACACGGAAATATTTGATGGGGTTTTTTGTCACTGGGGTGGTAAAAGTTATTTTCCTGAATTTGGAATGGCGAAGAAACCGAGCCTAAGCCACAGCTTTGGGGGGGTTTTGATACAGAGGAGCTGGGCAGGGGCTGGAGCCCCAGGAGCGGCTGAGGGAGCTGGGCAAGGGGCTGAGCCTGGAGCAAAGGAGGCTCAGGGGGCCCTTCTGGCTCTGCACAACTCCCTGCCAGGAGGGGGCAGCCGGGGGGGTCGGGCTCTGCTCCCAGGGAACAGGGACAGGACAGGGGGAAACGGCCTCAGGCTGGGCCAGGGGAGGCTCAGCTTGGCCAGCAGCAGGAATTTCCCCATGGAAAGGGTGCTCAGGCCTCGGCAGGGGCTGCCCAGGGAGCTTTGAAGTCCCCATCCCTCGAGGTGCTCAAAAGACACGTGGAGGTGGCACGTGGGGACAGCGGTGGCCTTGGCAGTGCTGGCTCAGTTACTGATGACCTTGGAGGGCTTTTCCAGCCTCAGCGGTTCCGTGATCCTTGGATTCCGTGGTTGTTCCGTGGCTCCTGCCCCCCCTGGGCTGAACACAGCCCCAGGCACGGCTCAGCCCGGCATTCTCCCTTTCCCAGTGGGAACTCCTGCGGGAAAGCAGCGGGGCCGGTGGCCACCGCGGAGCTGAGCCGATGTGTCTGGTGAGGTGACGCCACCAAACCTCCTCCCTGCCGGGCTGCCCTTGGCGCTGGGACACCGTGAGCATTCCAGAGCGAGATGTGACAGTGTGAACCCATCACAGGGAGCTCTGGGCACTCCAGGGCACGGCTCCCCTGGGAAGCTGCAGCCTGCTGGGAACGCTCGGGGACACTTCTGTCCTGGGGCTGGCTCCTCTTGGGGACAGGAAGGGGTTATTTCCCCTCAGGACGCTGATTATCCACAAACAGCCATAAATAGGGGTGGTTCTCCCAGCAGGCAGGCTCAGGGAGAAATTTCAGCATCAAAATGTGCTGGTGCTGTTGTTGTTGCAGTAATTATTAATGCACCTCAGCTTGCATGCAGCATTATCCCTGGTTTTTCCGTGTGTTTTGGGATGCAGCGCCTTTCCCTGGGGGTGGAATTTGGAGGGACCAACACCAAAGTTAGGGGGTCTTTGTGGGTTTACCATGAGTGCCAGGGTGAGGGCAGCAGCATGAAGGGTGGGAGGTCCTGGCCCAGATTCCCAGAGAAGCTGGGGCTGCCCCTGGATCCCTGGCAGTGCCCAAGGCCAGGCTGGACATTGGGGCTGGGAGCACCTGGGACAGTGGGAGGTGGCCCTGCCATGGCAGGGGTGGCACTGGGTGATTTTTAAGGTCCCTCCCAACCCCGTGCTGGGATTCTGTGGTTCTGTGAGTGTGGTGTTGAGCAAATCCCTGCAGCCCCTAAAGCTCCACAGGAACAAGCAGCAATTCCTGCCCATCCCAAAGCTCAGCCTGGACCGAGGGGAACGCGCTGCCTCGCCGTGTTCCTCAGGTTTTCAGACAGCTCTTGAATTGCTTTGACAGTATCTGTGCTAAATCGGAGCTTTAAATGATTTGGACCATGAGACAAATTTAATTTAGTTCGGTTTTTTTCCTTCCCTCTCAAGTTGCTTTATCCTAACAAGTTCCAGCAGCGCGTGAAGGGTTTTTCATTTACGCGGCGCTTTTCTGGTGCCATCGAGCGCTGCGCTGGCGCTCGGGCGGTGCCTGCAGCAATCCTGAAACTCGCTAATAATGGTGTTTTGGCAGGAAATGCAAAGCAGAAAACCACAGGCACTTCTGCAGGACACAGACCCAGGCAGCAGCAAAGGGGCCGGGGTGCTGCCCGTGCCTTCTGGGAGATTTGGGACCAGCAGAACAGGTTTGTGTTCCTACAAACATCTGCTGGTTTGGGAATCGAAATACCTGCATATCCCTAGGACTTTTTAATTTGTATCTGCCCCAAAATGAAACTCAAAATTAGTTAATTAAACACCACACTCAACTCCAGCTCATTGCCAGAGGAATGGTTTGATACTCGGTGCAGTGTGGTGGTTTAAGAGCTGAGTTCTGATGTGGACAAAAATCTCCCTGTGTGGGTTCCCAAAGGAAATGTGGCATTGTGGGAAACTCAGGACAAACCCTTTTCCCTGCCTGGAGTGAACCCCGTGGCATGGATGGAATCTGTGACTCGGGCAGAGGATTTCTGCAGGGATTTACAGCACCTCTCCTGCAGAATTCCCCCAAACCAGACATTTCCTTTATTTTGGATATTTTCAGGGCAATAACGGGGCTGCTTCAGCCCTTGCTCTCTGTAGCCAAACCCTCCTGTGGAGTCTGAAGTTCAGGGGAAAGTGGGTTTAGGAATGAGTTTAGAATAGAGATTGGGATGCAGAGTTTGCTTTTTGCCTCATGGAAAATGCAAAGGAAAGGGTTCTGCTAAGGGATCCCCAAACAGGGGAGAGCTGGGGGTGCTCACCTGGAGAGGAGAAGCTCCAGGGAGACCTCAGAGCTCCTTCCAGTCCCTAAAGCAGCTCCAGGAGAGCTGGAGAGGGACTGGGGACAAGGGCTGGAGGGACAGGACAAGGGGGAACGATGGCTTCGATGCAGGATGTGACCTCTCGGACCCGAGTGCTCCTCGTGACTTCTCTTTTATTTTGAATTCCAAAAATGCAGAGAACCACAGAGTCATTTAGGCTGGAAAGAGCTCCAGATCATCCAGTCCAAGCATCCCCCAGCGCTGCCAAGGCCACCTCTGCCCCGTGTCCCCAGGGGCCACATCCACATGGATTTTAAACCCCTGCAGGGATGGGGACTCAGCAGTGCCCTGGGCAGCTGTAGGGCTGGGCAGGCTTTTCCAGGAGAAATTTCCTCAATATCCAGCCTCAAACTGCCCTGGCACGACCGAGGCTGTTCCTCTGGTCCTTTCCGTGGTTCCCAGGGAGAGCAGGGTGAGCACAGCCTGCTCTGCGGGCAGCACGTCCCAGAACTCCTCGAGGTTCATTGTTTCCTAGAGGGATTTCGGGTTTTTTTCCCATTCTTCTGTGTGCAGTTGCTCCTTTTCCCTCTTTCTTCAGGCCCTGCAAGGCCACAGCTGGGTCCATCCCCTGGAGATTTCCCGGGATATGAAAAGCCCGTTCTGGCGGGAGGAAGGAATCAGGGTCCTGCCGGTGCTCCCCCTTCACAGGGCCTGGCGGGCCAGGACAAGGGGGAACAGCTTCAGACTGGAAGAGATTTAGGGCTGGATGGGATATTGGGCAGGAATTGTTCCCTGGCAGGGTGGGCAGGCCCTGGAATAGAATTCCCAGAGAAGCTGTGGCTGCCCCTGGATCCCTGGCAGTGCCCAAGGCCAGGCTGGACATTGGGGCTGGGAGCACCTGGGACAGTGGGAGGTGTCCCTGCCCATGGCAGGGGGTTGAAACAATTTCAGGTCCCTTCCAACCCGAACCATTCCATTATTCCGTGAAAAATCACGGTATTTTTACAAGCCTGAAGCTGCACACCCTTCTATTCCATACCTGGAAATTTCTAGGAACCCGTATCTCCAGGCTAAAGCTTCTCTCCTTTTTGGCGTTTCCACAGGCCCTAAATGATATTTCAGCTGTTTCCTGGCATTCCCAAAATCACCCCATCTCCTTTTCACCCACTGGCAGAAATCTGGGCTGATCCGTTGCTTTTGAGCAGTGTTTAATTACACCCCCATTATTCCCAACAAATTGGGCTGTTTGGGATCCCTGGCGGTTTGGGAGGGATGCAGGCAGGCCCTGAGGGACCAAAAATAGAATTTACATTTCAAACAGCTCCAGGCAGTTGTGCTAATTTTAAATATTTCAAAATATCCCCCAGTTCATGGAGTTAAATGGCTTTTCTTTGGTCCTGGCACACAGACAGGCACAGTGGCGGTTTTGGGGAATCTGCTGATGCTCGGTCCGAATAAAGATGGGAAAATGACTGGAATTTGTGGAGAAAAAAAGGAAAGAACCTCTGAGTAAAGCCTTCCGTATTCCAGAGCCATCCCCCCTGCATCCCCCAGCTGGGAACCTCCTGAATTAAGACTGCAATTTCAGTGCAGATTCAGGGGAATTTTGGGGAAGGGAGGAGCGATGTTTTGCAGAAATCCTGGAAGCGTTACCGAGTCGGCAGCAGCAATAAACGCCTGCCGGTGCATTCCCTTACCCCTGAGCGGCAGTTCGTGTGTATTCCTGATCATCCCATCATCCTGGATGGAAAAGGGGTTGGTATTTGCCAGGAGGATGCTGCCAGGGCAGGGAGGGTTATTCCCAGCACTTTTCAAAGTGGATTATTCAGGACTTTGGGGCTCTGTTAAGATGTTCAGTGCTCCAGGAAAATCCTGAGTATAAGGGGCTGTTCTCCGCCGGAAACGTGGCTCCGAGTTTTCCCAAGCCTGGGATTGCTCAGGAGTTCTCCCGAGGCTCTGGGGCTGGGACAGGAGCATCCCCTGTCCCCGGGCTCCACTCTGAGTCCCACCAGCCACGGTTAAATCACTGCCAGAGCCGCTGCTTTTGCCAAAAGGCCAAAAGCTCCTTCCTCTTAATAACAGCTCATTATTGTGTTGGGGTGTTTATAGAAATGCAGAGGAGACCGGGAACGCTTTAACAGCAATTACTGCCATCGGTTTTGTTGCTATAACGACGAGAGGCAGCTCTTGATGAGCCATCCGATCCTTAATGTTGTTAAAAAGTTTCGTTGCCACGACAACAGAATGCGGTTTTTATTTTCAGGGGCTGATACTTTTGCTTTTTTCCCCCTCCTCCCTGTTTTTGGAGCAGGGTTTGTGGAGTGTGAAACATTTAACGCACACAAGTAGGAACCGGGAAGTGGAGGACACAGGGATGGGCCCGGGCTTTCCCTGGTGTTTTAAATTTGGCTTTTAAGAACTCCTGGGGACAGGGAAACGTCTGGGAGTCTTGGAGGAGAAAGGCTTTGATCCCTTGAGATATTCTTTAAAATGCCAGGGATAGGTGGGATATTGGGCAGGAATTTTTCCCTGGGAGGGCAGGGAGGCCCTGGAAGTTGGGTTTTCCAGAGAAGCTGGGGCTGCCCCTGGATCCCTGGCAGTGCCCAAGGCCAGGCTGGACATTGGGGCTGGGAGCACCTGGGACAGTGGGAGGTGTCCCTGCCATGGCAGGGCTGGGAAGGGATGGGATGTTTAGTCCCAAGTAAGAAAAGAGGAAAAGCAGATCCTGGGAAAACACTCAGTGCCGGTGTGGGACAGCCTTTCCCAGCCCAGCCCCAGAAACCTGCAGCAAATAAAAGAACAAGGCCAAAGAAATCACCTTTTCCCATTGCTTTTGTTCAATCCCTGCCCGGAGCTGCTGCTGCTGCATCCTGGCCCTGGCTGGATTTTCCCATCCCGTCCCCCATTCCCTCTCTGCCAGCTCTGGTTTTCCAGGCTCCGGATGGCACCGGGCTCTGGGATTGCTCAGGGAAGGATGCTCGGGCTCTTCCCTTAAGGGGCTGTCAGCCCTCATCACTGAGCTGGGAAATACAGGGGTGAGCCCTGGGGCCAGGAGTGTTCCCAGGATTTCATCCCGGGATTTCAGCCTTCTCCTTGTCAGTGGACACCGAGTGGAATAAGAAATGAGTGACTGAGAAAGGGAGATTCACCCCAAAAAATGGTGTAAAGAAATACAGATTTATGTGTCGTAAGAAATACACAATTGATACGTGTGTGTAACTGTAAAAAAACCCCAAACAAACTGTAAAAGGGGAGTTACAGAATTGAAATGTTGTAATAACAGATAAATGTAAATGTACATAAATGGAGAGAAGCCTGGGATAAAGGCCTGGAGGGACAGGACACCGGGAATGGCTTCAGAGTGACAGAGGGGAAATTTAGATGGGATATTGGGCAGGAATTGTTCCCTGGCAGGGTGGGCAGGCCCTGGCCCAGGGTGCCCAGAGAAGCTGGGGCTGCCCCTGGATCCCGGGCAGTGCCAAAGGCCAGGCTGAACTGTTGGAATAAAGGCCAGGAATTGGTGGGAAGAGGTGAAAACAGCAGGAATTTCCCTTTGCCCTCCTGCAGTTGCAAAGCAGCACCTGGATTAGAAAACCCCAATCCCAGACCGCCCTTGCTGCTGTTCCCGGTTTGTCCCGAGTTTTGGGGAGCCCCATCCCTGCTCCCCCCGCCGGGAGCAGTGTTGTGCCCAAGCCAAACTCCAGTGGCACAGCCCAGGAGCCACCAGAGAGGTTTTTTGGGATGTGTGTGGGTGAGGGAGGGATGAACGGAGCTTTCTGCAGCGAGGGGAGGGTCACAGGCCTGGCCCGGTCTGAGCCCGCGGGGAGCACTCGGAGCAGAGATCCCAAGGAACACCAGGAGCAGCTCTGGGATCCCCTCTCAGCTCCAGGGGAGATCCTGCAGGGCACAGATCCCAGCAGGAATCCCCATCCATCTCCGACCCCACGTGGGATGGATTATCCGGGATGTGCCCAGGGAGGGGAGCAGCTCTCCAGCCCCCCATCCCAGCTCCGGGGGAGATCCTGCAGGGCACAGATCCAGCAGGAATCCCCATCCGTCTCCGACCCCACGCGGGATGTGGCCAGGGAGGGGAGCAGCTCTGGGATCCCATCCCAGCTCCGGGGGAGATCCTGCAGGGCACAGATCCAGCAGGAATCCCCATCCGTCTCCGACCCCACGCGGGATGGATTATCCGGGATGTGCCCAGGGAGGGGAGCAGCTCTGGGATCTCCTCTCAGCTCCGGGGGAGATCCTGCAGGGCACAGATTCCAGCAGGAATCCCCATCCCTGTGTCCGACTCCATGATGGATTATCCGGGATGTGCCCAGGGAGGGGAGCAGCTCTCCAGCCCCCCATCCCAGCCCCGCTTCCGCAGGGCAGTGAAAATCTGGGAAACAAGGGCGGTTTGGGGATGGAGGCTTTGAGAACGCTCTGCTCGTTAGCTCCGTGTCTATGATTAGTGCTCATTACCACCACTTAATTGCCTCAGCCTTCTCCCTCGTTTTCCCGTTTTCCACCTGTATTTCCTGGGAATTTAGAGCGTCGCTTCGTTTTATTCAAGCCTTGAGGAGAACAGAGAGGTGACAACACATCCGAGTCGCCCAAAACCAAACCAGACTCTCCTGAAATCCAATTGCCAGCGTCCCAGCCGCACATTTCCCAAAATTTAACACCATGGAGCGAAAATCAGTGTCCAAGTGCCTTCATCCACCTCCTCTCCCTCGCAGGAGTGGGGTTTTTACAGCATCTTTTGCTATAAATCACCCCCAACACAGCAGAACTTTATTTGCAGCTGGGCTTGAGATTTTTAACTTTTTTTTGCCTCCATAAAGCTCCGTTCAGCCGGGCTGGTTCGGAGATATCCTGCAGAGGAGGAATTATTTCAGGCATTTCTGGTTTCAGTGTTTCCCCTCCAGCCCGTTTGCGAGCAAACGCTTCTCCCTGGGCCAATTCCGCCGCATTTTCCGGATCGGGAAATATTTTCCCTCCACACGGAGATTTTGTTGAATTCAACCTGGCTGCTTCACTGGTTCTTCCAAGAAAATTTCCAGGGGAGGAAAAGCTCATTTGTGACAATTTTTTTTGCTGTAGTTCGTTTAAATCAGGGAGTTTAGGAATGATTCTTTCCACCCCGCTCCCAGCCAGGAAATTCCCTGTCCCTGCTCTGTGTTTGCATTAATCACTCCATAACTGAGGTGTAAATAGGACATTCCATAGGGAAAATCCTCATTTTCCCTTCCCTTCCCAGTGATCCTGAGTTGCTGTTGGATCCATTGTGGAGCAGGGATGTTTTGGGATGGACAGTGGGATTTTGGGAATGAGTTGTTGCTGGAGCAGGGTTTGGGACAGACAGTGGGATTTTGGGAATGAGTTGTTGATGGAGCAGGAATGTTTGGGGGACAGACAGTGGGATTTTGGGAATGAGTTGCTGATGGAGCAGGGTTTGGGATGGACAGTGGGATTTTGGGAATGAGTTGCTGATGGAGCAGGGTTTGGGATGGACAGTGGGATTTTGGGAATGAGCTGCCGCAGCTTCAAAAGCCCCCTGGGAATGATTGACCAAGCTTTTGTGGTCACCTGGCTGCACTTCAGCCCTGATAAATTCCAGGTGGGAATGAGCACATCGGCAGTCCTGGAGGAGCTGGAGGACAGGGCTGAGGCTGGGATTTATCCTGGGGAGCAGCAGTTCTGCCCAGAGGTGCAGGTTGTTCCCTCTGTGCCTGAGATGATTTTGACAAGTTCTGCATCCCATGCCGAGGCCATTCCCACAAGGAATGGTTTTCCATGATCACCTTCATCTGCTGGAGATCTGCACCAACCCCTCCAGGCTGGTGCCAGGGTGAACCCCCTGTCCTGCGCTGCTCTTGCTGCGGGGAGCCTGGGCCTTCCTGAACAGGCCAACCTGAGTGAGATCCCTTCTCCCCTCCGGGGTGTCCTGCTGGATTCTTCCTTCTGGAAATGAGAAATGGGAACTTTTCTTTGCAGGGTGAAAAAATTCCCCTCAAATTGGCCAAGGCAGTGAGGGAGGAGCGGCTGAGGGAGCTGGGCAGGGGCTGGAGCCCCAGGAGCGGCTGAGGGAGCTGGGGAGGGGCTGAGCCTGGAGCAAAGCAGGCTCAGGGGGGCCTTCTGGCTCTGCACAACTCCCTGCCAGGAGGGGGCAGCCGGGGGGGTCGGGCTCTGCTCCCAGGGAACAGGGACAGGACAGGGGGAAACGGCCTCAGGCTGGGCCAGGGGAGGCTCAGCTTGGCCAGCAGCAGGAATTTCCCCATGGAAAGGGGGCTCAGGCCTTGGCAGGGGCTGCCCAGGGAGCTTTGGAGTGCCCAGCCCTGCAGGTGTCCCAGGAATGTGGCACCTGGGGACGGGGATTGGCAGTGCTGGGGGAGCAGCTGGGCTCGATGCTCCCAAAAGTCTTCCTTTTCCAAGGGAAAAGATTTCCCCTTGTAATCAGGAAAACACAGGGCCTTGGATTAAGAAGGGTTTCCCCCGAACCGAGGTGCAATAATCCAAGATCAAAGGAGTGCAGGGCTTTGGAGACATTTCCGTGGGACTGTTCGGGGTTAAACCCAGGTGAGGAGCAGGCAGCTCCCTCCAGAGCATCCCATATCCCGCCCCTCCAGGAGGGAGAAACCGCTGCCCCAGGCGGGAATTGTGGCTCATTTCTTGCTGGGAATGTCCCACGGGCCCTTCCCAGGCTGCTGGGAACAGCTGCTGTCAACACCCCCTCTCTGCTGGCAGCCTGTCAGCAGATGTTCCTTCTTCCCCCCACAACGATTCGTTTTCGTCTAAACAATATCAAAAACTCCGAGGTAAAGCCTTGCTGGGAGCCATAAATTATTTAAAAATCATTTCAGATGTCAAAACTCCAGTTACAGTTCCTTGCAGCTCCCCGGTGGCTCCGGAGTCTTCGCTCTTGAACAATAACCCAAATTATGTTTAATAATTGAACAGCAGCTACTTTGGTGCTTCTCTGTCGGCTCTTGGAGTGACATTTAAGGCTCGTTAGGAGGTGCTTGGGGTTGTTTAATTCTGTATCATGCCAGGAGTTCCGTACAGGAACATGTTGATTTTAATTGCATTTGGATTTGATTACCAAAACCCGGTAAATCACTCGGAAAGGGTCAGCTCGTTCCGTTTGGTCTCCAGCTGTTTGGCTTCTCACCGCAGATATTTTATGTGGAAATCTGGTTCTGGAGCAGGATCAGTGCGAGCTGAACACCGAGGCACATTTGTGGAGTTTGAAACTGCCACAAAACAGCTTCAGAGCAAATTTCAAAATTTAACTTTCTTTTTTTTTGTTTCACGCAATAAAATAAATCTTACCGAGGCCTCTCTGCTGCCAGAAATGTACCGAATTCCATATTGCGCGGATGGAAAATAATTCCTGTGTTCTGCTGCGTGACTTCCCTTCCTCTTCTCCCTCTCCTCTCTCTGGGACTCAGTAGTGGAACTTTTTATTTTCACTTCATTGGAGCCAGAACCTCAAATACGGCTCCACTGGGTGGAAATGAATGACCCAGAGAGAACCTTTGCTGTTCTTCCCTGTGGGAATGGAGAGGAATTCCCAGAGAATCCGTGGCTGCCCCTGGATCCCTGGCAGTGCCCAAGGCCAGGCTGGACATTGGGGCTGGGAGCAGCCTGGGATGGTGGAAACCCCCCTGCCCGTGGAATGGGATGAGCTTTAAGGTCCTTCCCATCCCCAAATCCAAGGCAAAATCCAGCATTTCCCAAGGCAAAGATGCCCTGAGAGCTGGAGCATCAAGTGCCACCCTGGCATTTTGTATCCCGGTTTTTGATGGGTTTAGGATGCAGCGCAGGAGGAATTCTGTGCACGATTCTGTCGCTCCTTTTACCTCCAGCAGAAGGTGAATTATTCAGGATTTACGACACAGAATCCTTGCAGCAATGATGTAAATCCCAGTCACAAACCAGTGCCAGGGGAGGGAGAATAACCGGCCTGGAAATTCCGTGGAAATCCCGTTGTGTTTGGACAGGGAGGTGCTTCATGGACAAAAAATGGAAATAAAGAACCAGGGCAACAAACCGAGTGTTTGGAATCAGTGCCAGTCATATCCACCTTCAGTCTTTCCAGGACTCGCATGGATTCGGGAGGTTTTGCAAGGAAGATTCCGGCTAATCCTGAACCTTCAGGAATTCCCGATTTCCAGTGCAGGGTTTAATAAGTCAGGTTAGAGACGTAAAATCCCAGAGTGGCTGGGCTGGGAAGGGACCTCAGAGCCCATCCCATTCCACCTTCCTCTATCCCAGGGGGCTCCCAGCCCTGTCCAGGTTTGGGAATTTTTGGGAATACGGGCACAGAGTTGAACGAGTGGCGGAATTGAGCTGTGACCGACACCGAGCCCTTGGGTTCGCCTCAAGGTGGGAAAATGCTGCTCCAGCAGCTCCTGTGCCCGAAATATTCCGGGTTTTTTGCTGCCTGAGGGGTGGACGGGATTCCCTCCTGTCCTGCATGGATTGGGTGAGTTTGGGAGCCCCAGTGCCCACCCTTTGCACGGGGTTTGGTGTTTGAGACGCTTTGGGAGCCGTGGAGTCGAGGATGCAGGAAGAGCGATCCGTGGGTGAGGCCCTGATCCGGGATAACTCCTGGGGGGACGGAGCTGCTGGCCTGGAAATCAGGCTGGGATTAGGGAATGGCACCTTGCTGGGGTGTCCTGAGGGCGAGGGGACAGGAAACGGAGCTGTTTGATGGCAGCACAGACGGGGAGAGGACGGAGCAGCTCGGAGCTTTGGATGGCGGCTGTCGGAGGAAAATCAGGAGATCGGGATGGGCATTCCTTGGATGAGGCGTGGGGAGAAAAAAGAGATTTTTGTGATTAGACAAGGCTGGGAATCGATGCTCAAACGTGCTCAAAAATCTCTTTATGACCTGCACAAACCCCAGGAAGGGGACAGGGATGGACAAAATCCCGCGTTGTTTGGAGGCAGGAAAATGGGAGTGCGGAGAGTTTTGTGTGAGGGAATTTTGGGGTCCCTCTGCCCGGATTTACAGCCCAGCGTGGCCTCTCCTTGGCTTGGCATTAAAATCAGATCAGGAAAGAGCGAGGGCAAGGCTTTGGCATCATCGGGAGATATTCATTAAAAAACCTCTTAAACAGAACTGAAATGCAGACACGGGAGCAGAGGAAAGGGCGAGACTGCCTGAAAAATGAAACAGGTTTAACAGGGTGTAAAAAATTCATTCACAGTTTTGCTCACACCTTCACCTGCAGCACAGGGCAAAGCAGACAAAATTAATTACTTTCTATTGCCCGGTTTAATTGGCTGTTGAACACAAATTTCACCTTGAAAACGAGGAGTCCCATTGAGCCGATTTTTAATTTTTTTGTTGCTGTTGTTATTATTTTATAATAAATGCTCCCTGTTGGCGGGCTGGGTTGAGGTTTGACCCTTCAGCCCCGAGGTGTGGAGGGATCCAGCCCGGATTTGTCACGGATATTTCAGGACAGAGGCAGAGCCCGTGCTCTGATCTCCAGGAGTCTGTGCTGCAATTGGATTTCAGGTCCCACTGAAGTGAATAAAATAAATGTGGAATTAGGGCGATTATTGGAATTGCTGGCTCTGCCTTCCCAGGAAAAACCCAATTCCTGGAGGAGGAGATGAGCCCTGAGCTGCTCCAAAGGCCCCGATTCCATGGAAATGCACCCATGTTTGCTTCACGGGCGTGTATAAATGCAGAACGAGGCGGAGACATAAATAAAATATCAATTTCTGCTCCAAAGCCGGGCTGGGTGGGGCTCTGAGCACCCTGGTTCGGTGGAATCCCTGTGCAGGCAGGGATTGGGATTGGGATTGGGATTGGGACTGGGATTGGGATTGGGATTGGGATTGGGATTGGGATTGGGATTGGGATTGGGACTGGGATTGGGATTGGGATTGGGACTGGGACTGGGATCGGATGGAGAATTCCTGCCGGTGTTCGGTATTTCCCAGAGGTGCCACAACCTCTGTTACCCCGGGTAAAATGCACTCAGCAGGAAAAGGATTGGATTCACAGATCCCAAATATGACCCGAATTACCTCAATGCTTCCTAAATCAAATTTAAAGTTTAATTTTGGACTCAGGATTTCCCAGCTGGAGGTGAGGTTGGGATGAGGTTGGAAGTGTCAGGTGATGAAATCGGTGCCAGACCCCAGGAAATGTC
>VYZT01012726.1:1565-12890 GCA_013400735.1 Pomatostomus ruficeps | reverse complement strand
CAACACCTCAGGAACACTCGGGGAAGCTCTCCTGGGACCCTACCTTGGAGATGAAGACCCCTGGCTCATGAATCCCGAAGGGATGACTGGAATGGTCGCTGCCTCCGACGATGCTGAGGCCCAGAGGCCCCCCGGCTTTCACCAGGTGGATTTCCTTGAGGGAACGAGAAGCAGCGTCAAAGGGAAGAAGCGTTATCACGCATGGACCACAAACACTGACAAACACGGAGCCAGGGGGGTTTTCCATGGGTAAGCACAAGGTGAGCACCCATGGGACAAGGGGTTCATGTGGGGCTCCTCAGCCTGGAGAGGAGCTGGAACGGGGCTCCAGGAGAGCTGGAGAGGGATTTTGGAGTGACAGCACAAGGGGGAACGGGCTCCCCCTGAGAGTGGGCAGGGTTATGTGGGATATTGGGAAGAAATCCTCCCCTGTGAGGTGGGGAGGCCCTGGCACAGATTGTTTAGGGAAGTTGTGGCTGCCCCATCCCTGGAAGTTTTCCAGGCCAGGCTGGACGGGGCTTGGAGCACCCTGGGATAGTGGGAGGTGTCCCTGCCCATGGCAGGGGTGGGTCTGGATGGGCTTCCAGGCCCCTTCCAGCCCAAACCTTTCCACGATGACTTCTCCAGCCCCAATACCCCAGCAGGGCGGTGCCCATCGCGACACCGATTCCTCGAACGAAACCCATCCAGGACGACACCGCCCCGCACGCCCCCCGAAGCCGAGCTCACCTCGATGGGGTACTGATCCTCCAGCCCCTTGGCGAGGTGGTTCCTCTGCGGCGCCGGCGTCTCGTCGGGCGGGCTGTCCCCGGGCCCGGGGGGCGGCGGGGGGGAGTGCATGCGCGCGCGGGCGGCGCCGGGCGAGTCTCCCTCGCCGGGCTGCTCCGCGCCCTCTCGCTCTACCAGCAGCACGATGGTGGGGGAGGCCGCGGTAAGCAGCGCTACGGCCTGATCATGCCTGGCTTCTGTCATGTCTACCCCATTGATCTAGAACAACCCGCAAACGCGGCGTCAGACCGGCACCCCGGCGCTTCCCGGCGTTCCGGCCGAGCCCCTGAGGAACCCTGTCCTGCTGGCACGCGGCCCCCGCTCAAAGGGCTGTGCCCCAAAAGCGAATTGTAACTCCCCCAGCTCCCTCCGACCTGGCAAAGGGACACAGGCACCTGCTCACTCCCAATCCCTGTCCTAGACAGCCTTCCTGCCCCTTTCCCACGCGCCCTGCAGCACCGCGGACCTGGTGCTCAAGGGGACCACGCAGAGGTGCGATGTTCCACCTCCCACAGGCAAGTGTCTCAACAGGAGAAAGCAAAACCAGCGATCCCCAGCAGCAAGGCACGTGCCGAAGCGCCTGCAGCCCTGTCCCTGAGCCACCTGCCCTCACGGGTCACCCAGAGTCCAGACACAGACGGTGCGATCTGATGGGTGACAGGACCTGTCACTGGTCACAGTCCTGGGAGCATGGGAAAGATCCCAGCTCTCAGGCATTAAAATGACCCCAGGTACAGAGAGACTTGAAAGAACAAAGAGCCTTTCCTAGAAAATTATGATTTAAAACAGCCTCCCTAGAAACTCAGAGGACAGGGAAGGACAGGAGTGTTCTCCACGGATGTACAAGGGGCAGAAACCTGAGGAGAGCCGAGCTGAGAGAACACAGCCAAAACAACAAAACCTGACAGGAGAAAGCTGAAGCTGAAAATTAGAAGGTTTCTGGTCATTAGGTTCTGGAAAAGCTTTCCAAAATGAACCACGAGGACATGAAAACAGCAGCTGCCAAGATGGGGTTTGCCCAGCTCATGAAATAACAACGTGACTGTAACAGTCACGGCAACCGGGCTCTGTAGCCCAACTCCCCGCTGCCCGATTCCCAGAAATGTTATTGCTCCTCCCCAGCTCCTTCCCAGGGAGCAGCTTCTGGACTGACAGGATTCTGTCCGGGCTCCCCGTGACACCCCCAGTGCTCACCCAGCCCCGTCCCACCCGCAGCTGTGGGTGCCGCTCTCCTAAGGACAGGGGAGGAGAAGCACAAACCCCACAGTGCCACCTCTGCTGCAGGACTGTCCCCTGAGGGACACCTCTGGCGTGAACCAGGAGGACGCCAAGGCAGCGGCTGGCACGTGCCCACCGGGAGAGGAAGGAGAAAAGGGACCCGGGTGATTAATGGCTGCTGAGCACAGGACACCCGGCACCAAGCAGGAAAGGAAATAAATCAACCACACAGGTGCATTTAGTGGAGTGCGGGTGACAGACACACGGCTCAGACACTCCCGGATGGATCCTTAAAGGAATCACCAAAAGAATCACCACAGGAATCGCCAAAGGAATCGCCCAAAGCAATCACCCACAGGAATCAGACAAAGGATTTACCCACAGGAATCAGCTGAAGGAATCACCCGAAGGAATCACTCAAGGAATCACCCAAAAGGAATCACCCAAAAGGAATCACCCACAGGAATCGCCAATGGAATCACCCAAAGGAATCACCCAAAGGAATCATCCAAAGCAATCAACCTAAAGCAATCACCCAAAGGAATTGCCCACAGGAATTGCCCACAGAAATCATCCACATCGGAAAAGTGAGACCAAACTTGGCAACCGATTCGCAGAAGAAGTGGAGGTTTTAAGGGGTCGTCTCAGCACATCTCTGGTAGGAAAGGGCCACCTGGCTGCAGGAAGCTTGAAGGAGACGTTGTGGGAATATGGAACACTTATTACGGGACGTTTAGCAGAACAGGAAGAGGACTGGAGGGGAGGAACAAGCACGGGGAAATACCGAGGGTGGAGAACAAGAGGCTGCTGGTCAGTGCTGGTCCGGCCAAGCCCTGGGCCTGAGTCCACATCTGCTCTGCCTTCTCCCCCCATCCTGTATTTACTGTGCCAGTTCACTGTTCTGGGTACACGTGTGAGAGCCGCTGGTGAAATCCAAGCTGGACCAGCCAGCAAGTAGGAATCCAAAACGCGGGGAGACTCAAGAGGTGGCCCAGAAGCCGTGGGTGAAAGGCCTGGGGTCTGAGCAAAGAGCCTCGAAGCCCTCGACGCGTGGGGCAGAGGCTGGAGAGCTGCAGACACGGGAATTTACTCGAGTGAGGGGGGAGCGGGGATGTGTGCACGTTCCACCAGCGCACGGAATCCCGACGAGCCGGAGGGCAAGACCCGGGAGAAGCTGGGGGTTGTTCCTGCCCTGTGAGAGCCACCCGTGCTCAGGTGCACACCGGCACCTTCCTGCCTCTGATCTGTGCCCAGCTGTGTCTGCGGGGTGTTCCACGTCTGGAATCTGCGCTCATCCCTGCTGACGGCTGCACCTGGGAGCAGGGACAGCAGCAGCCAGGAGTCCAGGGGACCGGGAAAGGAGGATTCCTTGGGTGCTCTGATGGGTAACAAGGTGCAGGAGAGACTTGGTTCTACTGCCTGTGGTTCTACTGCCAGATCAAGGCCAAACTCACTCATCAAGCGGGAATAGATGATCTTTAAGGTCCCTCCCAACCTAAGCCCTGCTCTGACTCTGTGACACCACGATGACACCGCACAGACAGACCTGGCCCACTCCCATTTCTCACATCCCCTCTGCTGTTTCCTGCCCCTGATGGGATGAGAGTGGTCGGACAGGGTCGGACCAGCAGGGCACCGTGGTGCCTCCCTGGAGCAGGGACCGGGGCACAGGACTCCTGCAGTCAGAGGTGCATCCCATGGAACAGCCCTCGGTGCATTCACCCAGCAATTCTCCATCACCTGGCAATCCTGGCGGCTCCCCAGCTGATTTTCCATGGCCTTTATCCACCAGAGAGCACGGCCAGCCATGCAGCAGGGCTGTCCAAGTGCCATGGGGAAGGGACGGTGTCTGTCCTTGCCCTGCTCCACTCTGCGTGCCAGGGAATTGTATTATCCTGGCAAATCTCCAAGGGGTCACGCTGCCTATTAGGACTCCACATGTCACCTACCACTATCCTAAATCTACCCAGAATCAGTTTTCTCCCCAGTCCCATCCCAAAAAAATCAGCTGCCTTTAGCAACTGCTCCCAGTCCTGCACCCTCCCTGCTGGATTCCCATCCCGCAACTCCAACTCTCCAGCAGCTCCCTGTCCAGAGTTTTCCCGCACCAAAACGAGTCCCAAGAGACACAGGAAGGCAGGGAAGCCGGGGAGTGAGTGACAGCCGCTGGGGAGCGTTGAGGGGTGTTAACTCAGAGGGGGCTCCTGGACTGGGCTCTTCAATCCCTGTGCTCAAAGCTCCCTTAAAAAAGTCAAAGGAGCAATCCCAGTTCTCCTCCTGCGGAGAAGCCCGGGAGGATTTAGAGCACAGGCGAAGAGCAGGAAGCTGTGCTGTATTTATTTTCTCAAGAAAACAAGAGTTTTTTGGCAAAGTGAGAGCTGAGCATGACGAGCAGACCGTGGCTTTGGGAACGGGCCCTGCCTGTGGGACCCATGAGGGTCCTCCCCTTCCCCATGCAGGTACATCCCGGAAATCACGGCATCTTGGAAGCTTTCCAATAAAAACGGGCGATTGCTGCTTCACCAGAGGCTGGGAGGTTATGGGAATAGTCCTGGTGAGCGTTCTCCTGAAAGGTTCCTGCATTCACCAGAGCTGAGCGCGGGATCTGAGCTCAGCTGGGGCTCAGCACCAAACCTGTCTGGCCACAAACACCTCAGCACAGGTGACTGAGGGGATCCCGCTGGGGGAGTCAGGATTAATGTCAGGACAACGCCTCAGCCACAGCAAAACCCGGCAGAGGCCCGAGCTCGGTGAGCCCTGAGCTCACACATCCCGTGAGGAATCCACTCCGGGCTATTACTGGGGAATCAGATCTGCTTTTCCTACGAAGCTGCCCGTGGATATAAATAGAGCTGCTGAAGCGGGGTGGGGAGAGGTTTGACTTTTGAACCTGTTCTGAGATTTTCATCTCCTTTTGGCCACAGGTTGAGCAAACCAATCCCAAATGAGGGGCCTCAGTACTGCCTGTGTACCATGGAGCTTCAAAACACGAGCAAATCCAGAATAACTCGGTCTATCTGACATTAACCAGGGTCAGGGCTTGATTTTGGGGAGTGGGGAGCACTAGGAGGGAGGGAGAGGTGCTACACCAGTTCAAGCTTCCTGCCAAGACACCAGAGTCAGAGCCGGGCCCAAGCTCCACTGAGAGGTTGCAAATACAACACAGCCCCAGCCCAGGGATAGAGCAGACAGAAGCCAGCACTGACGAGGCTGTATCAGTGTTTACTCACGCCAGCGCTGCGGTAACACGTGCTCTTACCACAGCGGCTGGGCCAGAAACCCACCACCAGCACCAGGAGGCGGGAGGTTCCCCCAGAGGCAGCATGCGAGCGCGGGAGGAGGCTCGGGAGAGGCTCCCCGCAGGAGGGGAGCGAGGAGCAGCAGGCAGAGACACGAGGTGAGAGCGGCGAGATCCGCGCGGACAGCACGGGAGGCTGAGGCCTGAGTTCCGAGTGAAGCGCTGAGGCACCCCTGACCTGCCCCACAGCTCCTTCTGCTCCAGCCCAGCTGACCCTGCCACCCCCCTGTGCCCCAGGAGCTCCCCCTCCCCATGGCAGAGCCACCCAGGCTCCAGAGGGACACCAGGCTGTGTCCCCTCCCTCCACGCCGCTCCTGGGGAAAGCGCTCACGTAAATTTGGGAAAGGGGAGCTGTGACTGCACCCAGCACCACACAGGGCAGAACCACCCAAGTTAAACGCTCTCCCAGGAGGCTCCGGAGCTTAAAAGATCCCCAAAATCCAGCTCTGGTGACAGAGAAGCAGCCCCTGCGTGAGGAAGGGCGCGGAGCCGAGGCAGCCCCTCCCTCGCATGCACACTCACCGAGATGACCCGGTCTCCGACGTGCAGGATCCCATCCCGGTGGGCTGCGCCGCCCTCCGCGATCCGGGAGATGAAGATGCCCTGGAGCAGAGTCAGGAAGGTCAGAGCAGCCTGGGCTTTCCCAGGCTCTCCAGAGCCGTTCCCAGACACCAGGCGGGTCTCAGTCCCCTCCACAGACCCTCCCCGTTTGTTCCCCACTCCGCACAAACCCTCTGCTCCCAGAGCCCCCGGCAGCAAAGCCTCCCCGTGGCCCAGAGCCTGGAATCTGTGCCAAGAGGGCAGCAGGAGGATTAGGTGTCACTGGCAGGGATTGGGAGCCCCAGCCCTGCTCCTTCTATAAAAAAAGAGGGAGAGGGAGTTTGGACGAGGGCCTGGAGGGACAGCACAAGGGGGAACGGCTGCTCACTGCCAGAGGGCAGGGAGGGATAGACGGGATTTTGGGAAGGAGTTTTCCCTGTGAGGGTGAGGAGGTCCTGGCACAGGCTGCCCTGAAAGTGCTCGAGGCCAGGGTGGGCAGGGCTTGGGGCAAACCCGGATTGTGGAACGAGTCCCTGGCCATGACCAGGGGATGGAACAGGTGAGGTTTACGGTCCCTTCAAACCCAAACCGTGCTGGGACTCCAGGATCCCCTGAGTTAAGAGCACCTGGCTCTCAAAGACCCGGCTGGGCTGCGCTGCTGCACGCCCAGGGAGGAGGAGGACTCGGGGACCCCAGGGGAGCAGCACTGACCGTGTCCCCAGCCCGGTACGGCGTGGAGCCCTTGCCACCGGCGATGCTGAAGCCGAGCCCCTTCTCGTTGCGCATGAGGCAGGTGGAGAACCTCTCGGTGGCCGGGGCTCCCTCGGGGCGCTCGGGGAAGCGCAGCCCCCCGCGCCGCTCCCGGGGGCTGTAGTCGTCCTCGGGGCGCAGCGGGGTGACGGTGATGGCGTTCTCGGGCTCCACCATCCGCTCCCGCAGCACCGTCATGGACACGGAGCTCCCCGAGCCCCGCAGCGCTTCCACGGCCACGTGGTGCTCGGCGCAGTGCAGGGACACGCCGTTCACCTGGGCACAGAGCACAGACACAGCCCTCGCTCAGCCTCTGCTGCCCCAGGGGAGCGCTCAGCCCCGCCAGAGCTGAGTCCGGACCTCTGGGAAGCTTCCCTGCATTCCCACAGCTCCTGCTGCCTGTCCCAGGCCAGGCCCTTTCGGAGGAATTCCTTCCCCACGGGGAGTTCTGAATTCCCTACACCTGCATCGTCCCTACAGGCAACACCCCAGACAGATAAACCCCCACCCAGAACCATCTCCACCAACAAAATTCAGCAAAATTCAGCACAACTCCGGTCGACACAAGTCCTTGTTCATCCTGCAGAAGGGACATCCCCCTCCTCACAACCCGAAACGCCCAGAGCTCTCAGTGTGACAGTCACTCGGTGTGGGGAAGGTGACGGAGCGAATCACCTTGAGGGTGGCACGCTGGGGACAGCCAGGGGATCAGGCCCGGGCAGCCTGGGGTTGTGACAGCAGGGACAGGATAACCCACGCAGCGGCTGTGGATGTGCCTGCCTGGACTCCAGCAAAGCCTCTGACACCGTTTCCCACGACATTCTCCTGAGAACCCGGCTGCTCCTGAGCCCAGGTGTGCCCAGCTGGGCAAGAGGCCAACGGGACCCGGCTCACACCAGCCACGGTGTGGCCACCGGCCCCGGGCAGTGACCTCCCGTGCTGGGCACTGCTGAGGCACTTCCAGCTCCGGGGGGACGTTTGGGGTCACCAGGAGCAGGACATTGAGGGGCTGGAGCACGTCCGGAGAAGGGAACGGAGCTGAGGAAGGGTCTGGAGCACCAGGAGTGGCTGAGGGAGCTGGGGTGGGGGTTAATCAGGGTTCACTTTTGCCCCACTCAGGAATGCAGAGCTCAGCCCGCTGGGGATGTGTTTCTTCCCACCTGGATCACTCAACACTTCAGAGTAAACACAGGAGCTTACAAAGCAATAAAAGATTCACAGTAACATTAATTAAACAACCACCTCCGAGCCAAAGGGATTTTGTTTAGCTCTTACACATCTCCTGATGCTTAATTTGGTCTAAAACATGTGTCCACTGACAATTATCTCATCCCTCCACTCCCCGTTACCAGAAGCATTTGCTTCGTCCCAGGAGTCGAGTCCTTACCTCGAGAAGCTTGTCCCCAACACGGACCCCTGCGCGAGCCGCGGGACCCTCCTCAGACACACGGGAAATAAAGATGCCCTGGAAACAAACCCGTCTGTTAGACACAGAGCCCGTTCCTGCCCCTCTGGAGGGCAGAGACCCCGCAGCCCCCTCGGCTCCAAGGAGAGGGGTCAGTCCCTGGCCTCGTACCCAGAACGAGGGGACACAGCAACCACACCACCCTGCTGGGGAGCTGGGGAAAGGGAGCAGAAACCTCATTGCAGGGCTGCCCCAGGTGACAGGGCAGAGAAACCCCACTGCAGGGCTGCCCCGAGGTGACAGGGGGACAGAAACCCCACTGCCCCCAGGTGACACAGGGACAGAGAAACCCCACTGCAGGGCTGCCCCAAGGTGACACAGGCAGAGAAACCCCACTGCCCCCAGGTGACAGGGGGACAAACCCCACTGCAGGGCTGCCCCAGGTGACAGAAACCCCACTGCCCCCGGTGACAGGTGGACAGAGAAACCCCACTGCAGGGCTGCCCCAGGTCACAGGGAGACAGAAATCCCACTGCAGGGCTGCCCCAGGTGACACAGGAGACCAGGGAATGACGTTAACCCTTTCCAGGGGAATCGGAACGTGACGCAGCTGACGCCACCAGGTGTGGAACAACCCCACGCTCTGTGCCCCAGGTCACAGCTGGGAAGGAACCCACCCGCTGCTCCCACGGCCGCTCCAGCTCAGACCATCCCAGCTCGGGGCCAGGACTCTGCTCGGCCCCATCAGCCTCTGGCTTTGGGGGATTCAGGGCTGCTCCCACCTGGCCCCACAGAGCTCACGCGTCAGGACACCCAACCTGTCCCCAAAGGAGGTGGCTCAGCAGGGACGCGGCCCAGGTCTTACCTCATCGTCCCCCTTATAGGGGGTGGAGCCCTTGCCCCCCGCGATGCTGATGCCCAGCCCCCCTGTCTGCCGCACGATGGTCAGAGTCAGCTGGAAGCAGAAGGGACAGTGGTTACGGGTCAGCGCGCCCCGGGACGAGGGATGAGTCTTTAAATTAAAAATAATAACTCCAGGTCAGCTGCTGGCACGCTGGGGGAGCCGTGGCACCCGCGGGGGAGCCACTCACCCCTCAGAGGCACCACAACACACGGAACACACCAATCCCTTCCCACGGCTGAGCCCTGACCCCACAGCCAGCTCGCTCACATCGGGAGGGGATTCCACCGCAGAGCAGCCGGGGACTGGGGCTGGGTCACAGAACGGGGACAGCGTTCACACCACGGCTCTGAGTGTGACTCCCTCAGGCGCTGGGGGACTCCAGGGCACCCCAGCGCAGCGTGCAGTGACAAGGATGACACCGTGTCCAGGATGCTCTGGACGGATACCTGGCTTTGCTGCACGGATGGAAATCAACACGCAACTCCAAAAAAAACCCCATCCCTGCCCAGATCCTCTGCTTCCCTCGGCCCCGATCCTCTGCTCCCCCTGCCCCAGCTGCTCAGGATCGCAGCCGAGCAATCCACGAGTCTCTCCTCCTTCCTTCCTCCCACCTCTGCACTCCCAGCTGTGCCCGCTGTTGATCGAACCTGACCCGGAGCTGTTTAAGGACACCAGCATGAACCATTCACAATGCCACGGTCACAGAAGGAAGACAGGGAGCAGGTGGTAGGACACAGGGAAAGGAACAGGACAGGCGGGACTCTCTCAGGGCCAAGGACCAAGGAGCTGGTGAGGCGAGTGACAGAAATGAGCGGAGACTCCTGTGGAGAGCCAGATCTGCTGTCCCCCCGTGTCACCAATTTGGAAACAAAGCCCGGGATGGAGAGCGGCTGCTGCAGAGACGTCAAACACCAGCGTCAGTTCCACGTGGCCACAAAGGAAGCAGGAGATTCCCTTCCTTGACCCTTCCCTTCCAACCCTCTTTCACTTTTACAACAACAGAACCAACACCTCGTGGAGCTCCAGATTCTGCTGATTTTAAAACAAAAACCAAACCAAAAAACCACCGCAGGAAACGTGAAACAAACTGGGGCCTCTGGCGCCCAGTGAACAGCTCAGCAGAACGCTCTGGGATCCTCCCAGGGAAATCCCTGATTCCAGATCTACCATCAGTTCACTGTCTCTGGTGCAGGAGCCAGAAAATGAGTAAAATTCCACGTTTTGGAACACCCAAGGAAGACAGAAATGGGGTAGCGATGAGAGAGCTCAACTCAAACCAGCTCCGGACCAGACAAACGCTTCCTGCACGACCAAGTCTATCAGGAACTAATTAAAAACCCTCGTGTTTTTCCATCTCCCTGGACTCTAGAAACGCCCTACAGACTCACATCCGTGCTGTTCAAGGAGCGTTCGGACAATGCTCCCAGGCACCCGGTAGGATTTTTGGGGGTTGTTCTGTGCAGGGCCAGAGGCTGGACTTGATGATTCTGGTGAAATTGTGTAATTCTATACCCAACACAAAAACCTCCAAGGATGACAGAAAACCAGGTCTCCAGGCAAGGATTACAGACGGGTGTAAAAGCAGGATCCCGGTACATCCCACAAAAACAGCTGATGGTTCTGCTCAGCGCCTGAATCCACCGGGCAGGATCACGATTCTGGACAACGATCGAGGACTGTCCGATGTCACTGGTCACAGAAAGTCACTTCCAGCTGCACGGGAAGCTGATGATGCGAACGAACAGAGAGATGTGTCATGAACCCCCTGGATCTCACACGTTCAGCAAACCTGTCTAAAAACACGGGGAAACCTGCCAGAAAAGCCACCTGGCCTGAGGGGGAAGAACCTTCTGTCCATCAGCGTGCACTGGAAAGCAAAACACCGAGGAGAACACAAACCAGATTAAAAACACTGAGACTGCTGCAGCAAAGGGGCTGGAATTAGAATTAAATATATGAAAGCTGGAAAGAAAATTTCAAACTCCAAAGCAAATCAGTCGTCCCACAAAAACCAGTGTGGGGAGGAACTGAATTTTGATGTTTGTGTGAAGTCTGTGCAAAGGGTAACCGATGAATATGAACCTGAAGAAGCAGGACCTGGATCCAGCAGCCTGAAATGGCCCTTCCTGGTGCAGCTCGGGCTGTTTCTTGCACTAAACCCTTAAGTTATCTGCTCCTCAGGCTGCTCCCGGGCTGCCAGGATGTTGGACTGGCACCGAAACCACAGCACAGAGCTGCGCCCAGCAGGCACAGCTCAGCTCCCTCCCTGCCATGGACGTCACTGGGTATTTTATTCTTTGTGAATTTTTCCCCCAAAGCCAGGGATCCACCCACAGCCAATCTCAGACGATCTGGTCTGTGCTGCTTCCCACCAAAATTCACTGCTTCTGTCACCGAAAACTGCGGGGAAAATAAAAACTCTCCAACAACATTTTAAAATTT
>VYZT01012712.1:0-12381 GCA_013400735.1 Pomatostomus ruficeps | reverse complement strand
ACCCCCAAAGAAGCGTTACAGGATTATCAGAAAAATTTGTTCAACTTGTCAGCTCTTCACTTCTGAGTCTACAAGTACAGAAAATGTAACAGCAGGAACTTTTGTTTAATGATATGCTTTTAATTTTTATGTAGTATAGACATCAGGATGCACTAAGGAGCATACACTCAAGGATTCCTAAGCTTCAAAGTTTACAAATCTAAGTCTAATTTTCATTTTAGAGGATGCACATGAAGGACTTCAGTCAATATAATGAGTTTCATTCTGTTTCTGTATTTAGGATTTGATAGACTTCTCTAGTAATTCAGTCACATATCTCATTTGCATGAAGTTTCTTTTAAATGTCAGAATTGAGATATGACCATAAGTATTCACTTTGATTAACATGTTGGAGATTTTTTCTTGACCTTAAATGAAGATGCTGTTTTAAAATGTAATCAGATCTTTAAAATGGGTGGTGATTGAGGTGGGAAAATGCTTTACAGACATCAGAGCATGATATACACAGGCCCAGGGCCAAAATACTTTGCTATTTCCCAACATACTCTCTTATAGAACTTGTATTCAGAGTTTTCATTCAAATGCAATAGAAGAGGTATTTTGATACTCTTTTTATCTATCCTTTTGACAATTCACAGTTTGAGTTTAACAGTGTCAGGATGTTTCATTGGCACATGATTTAGTATCTGAGGTTTTTAGTCAAAATTATCACTGGTTTTTGGGTTAGTGGGACAGTAGGAGGTCTGCATATATATTTAAAAATTTGCAAAATTTATTTTAACACATTTTACTGTATTAAGGCATCTGTAGGGGTAGATTACTGCAAAGATAGCACCTTTTCAAGGTGTTTAATTTACTTCATAAAGCATATTCCACATTTAATTAAAGGATGGACAGGATGCACCAAACTTGATACTAAATATCAAGTGTATTACAATAAATTACATTTCCTTGCAACGAGTTTTCAAGTAGGAAGAGGTTAAGCATATCCTAACTATCCTAATGAGACCTTACTCTGATAACTAATACCAGATAAAAATAAAATAAAAATAGAAAGTGGAATATAGGCAACTGAATAGAAAGTGTAATTCAGTACTACTTTTCAAATTTATGATTCTCTATGAGTCTGATGTTGTCTTTCCACAAGAAGCAAGTATCATTTCAGCCCTGAAATGACATTGCTGAGCTGAGTAGTTTTAGTTTGAGTTATGCCTATGTTTGATGAGAAAATCAGCTATTATTTTGCTCACATGGACATGGAAGGCTTCAGCTAATGAGTGTTTTGGGAATGAACAAAAGATACAGTGAATACAAGTAGAATGTAAGTGGAAGACAAGAAAAAGCTGCTTTGCCTACAAACCCAGTCTAAAGGTAATGCTCTGAAGGAGTCTGTGAACCCATTCAGTGGAAGAAATTGAATGGAGATCAACCACATGTTGGACCCTAACTCTTGCCATTGAACTAATGAAGAAGTACAGATGTGGGGAAGTCAGGCATACATGAGAAAGAGAAGATTTCTCTACACTTGGAGTAAATTCTTCTGTTCCTAAAAAAATAGTTCATAGCTGCTTAGATTTCTTGGTCAGTTCTGGACAGCAAGTCAGTAGAGGAAGAAATATCATACAATGCATGTTATGTACATGAGGCCCTCATGTCTCTTTCAAATGTATCATTAGTGGTGTCTGGGCAGTTCCATACTCATAAGAAAGCTGTTGGTAGGTCCTGTCTGACTGAATATCTTGACTCATAAGTTGCGTCCAGACCCTTAGATCTAAATTTAGGGTCATGGATTCTGCAGGAGGATCTAATGCTCAAAGCTTACTTTTTTTTTCAATCTCACTTTGTAATGCTGTATACTTTGATGAACTTTTATATCCTAAATCACACAAATCTAGTTCTCTAGATTCTCTAAGAACCAATAACACCACATCAGAACCAATACTACATTCCTGAATCTATCCAGTTTTTGAAAAAAAATACCAAAAGAAAGCATTTGGCAATCATATGACTTCCTATGAATAACTTGGGTATAATTGCCTCATTATTGTAAATTTCACATGTAAGCAATAGCTATGGCTATCCATGCAGTTCCAGAAGCAGTTAAAAATCTGTGCAAATTAGGTTAGAAGTTGAAGTAGTTTAACAAAGGAGGAATAATGACAGCTGATAAGTCAAAGTGCTATTCAATCAATGAAGTTTTTCTCTAGCAGATTTATAGCATCACATAAAAACTCCTGGGCAATGTTCTGTTCACTTCACTAATCAGAAATATACCTGGCTCACACTGTTTGTTTTGACTATCTTTTTAAACTTAACTCTGTGTCCACTGTATATGAATTTGATTTGAGAGAAGTTTGATTTCTATACATAGCTGAGCAATAATTCTGTATATTGGACATTAAACATATCTGATTTTTTGCTCTTAGGCTATCACATCAGTGAACATGAACATTCAGTTGAGCTAGGGATAAATAATACTTATTTTATATAGCTTTCTGATGAACAATATGATGAAGAGATGAGTTCTACTATTTCTGTTTCACTATTACTGAAACCAGAACAGAGAAAGTGAAATGATTTATCCAGTATGACACAGCATTAGGGCAGATCATCCTAGCCCAAGCCTATTGCTCTAGAGAGTGGCCAAGGTACCATTTATAATCACTGCCTCAAATAATGACTTTTCTTGAAAGTACAACACTCCACATTTATTGGGGGTGTCTCTCTTACATTGCATTATCCTTGGCTTATGTTTCTCAAAGACTCTTTTTAAGTTTCATTCCATGAGATCTCTACCACAATTCTGTCATTTAGCCCAGTGCAAGCTCCTGATACAGTATCATCTGTGGCAATCTAGTCCAGCAGTCAGAACGCACTGCACAGGCATGTGGTGTGTGGATGTGAACTGGAAGGGGCAACAATTTAACTAAGTCCACTGGGATGCAGCCCCGCAACTCCTATTAACATTAATGAGAATCAGACAGCTACATCTCAGGCTGTTGTGCTGAATGTGCTCCCTGATGTGTTGGAAGGAATACCATTTTCATACCAAATACTTGCAAATGTGCTGGTGCTGCTCCATAAAACCTAATATCCTAGGAAAAGATTCACGTGTCTTTCATACTCTGTAACAAAGACAACCTCCTGGAATTGTTGATTGAATAACTCTACAGGATGGTGTACATCATTTTTATTGATGATGAAGTTTTCAGCTGTGCAGGCTCAGTTGAATGGGCATGAGTTGCTTTAAAGCATTATGTTTTCTGTTAACCATCACATTGTCAGCTAAAAATTAGTTTATTTACGTTCCGATTATTTTTTTTTCCACTTCTGGCTCTATCCATAAACTTGACAGAGACACAGGTCTCTATGGATTCTGACCAAGTTGCCAGTTGTTCAGATGTTCCATCATAAAAGTTTAGCTTGTTCTGTTGAAGATAGCAATGGCAGATTTACAGGTTTTTGGCTCAGTAGTGATTTGTTGACGAATATTAGTGAATGAGTCTAATTTAGTGCCTATTGGAGAGTAAAGTTATTAAGGATGGTGCAATGCATAACTCAGCTCTTATCTTCCCCTAGGTACTTTTCAAACATATTTGAATGGTTTGGGTTGGAAATGACATTGAGAATCATCTAGTTACAACCTCCCTGCCAAGGACAGGAATACTTTCCCCCAGCCCAAATTGCTCGAAGCCCCATCTGACCTGGACTTGAACACTTCCAGGGATGGGGCATCCACAACTTCTCCGGGCAACCTGTTCCCACATAGTAAAGAATTTCTTCCTGGTATCTAATCTAAATCTGCTCTCTTTCAGCTTGAAGCGATTCCCGCTTGTCCTGTCACCATGTGCCCTTGTAAACAGCCCCTCTCCAGCTCTCTCCTGGTCTCCCTTTAGGTACTGGAGGGTTGCTACATAGTGTATTACAAGAGATAACAAGTAGTTAGTAACAGTATTACTATGCTTTTGACCTGTACTCTATAAGAGACAATTCTGGGAAAGGAATCTTTACACTCTCATTATAGGGTCTCAAATAAAAGCACATAATGAATATATTTCTAACCAATTACATATCTGATAAAAATTTTTGGGAAGTATACAAGACTAGAAAATCGTATCCATCCCCCTCCCACTAAAAAGTAAGTACAGAGGATAATTATTAAACTTCTAAATTGTAGCTCAGGGCAGGGAATGTTTATGATTTTCTATAGTTCTGCTGTCAGTCTCTGCCTTCCGCTCTTGCCCTTTAGGATATTCTGAGTATTATCTTCATAGCATATAGCCCATTCTTTACCTTTTATTTGATTTAGCTATATCGTTATCATGATGTTTTAATATTGAAAATCAAAAGTAATTCAGAACAAATAATTTGATGAATTTCATCTTTCTCTTTTTGAGAGTGATTCATTTCTCAAATTTATTCATTATTCAGAGTGATTCAGTAATTCCTTTAGCAAATAATTCTTAGTGTGTAATTTTAATTGTGAATTATGAATATTACAATCAGTCTGTGCTCTAACTTTGGTGCAGTAGCAAGCTTATTTGACTAACTTAAGCATTTCAGTTTGAATTTCCAACTGTGTTTGATTATAATAGGTATTAGCAATGTATGCCAGGCAATCAAAATCCAGATATCATATGATTCATAGTAGCTAACCAACCCAGCACGAAGACAAACTACAAATTTAATAATCAGATGTTCAGTTTAAAATTTACTTTCAGAAAATACTCAAGCAATCAAGCCAGATGTATACTCAGTGAACTCTGGACAACTGAATGCTTTCAGAAAGTGATCACAAAAAGATAAACTGAAGGATACTTCCTCCAACTATTTTGGGGCTTAAGTTGTGACTGCCTTCATTTTTTGTCCTACAGAACAAGGAGTTTATTGAAGCATCAGAAATTAAGGACAGAGATAGCTGAATACCAGTAAAGATAATGTTGTTCCTGGGATGAGTAGGGAGACATTTATTCTTATGTAAATATCCAATTTTTACCCTTTCAAAACTCAAATCATGCAAAGGATGAAAGGAGATGACTTATACAATAAATACTCTGTATTTAGATCCACATTTTAATGTGACTACATTCAATCAAAATGATTGCACAGTGGATTTCTTATAGACAATAATCTGTTCATATTGTAGAATTGTACAGAATTCAACTATTTGCAATAACCATTTGTGCTATCATATTAAATAATTTTCATGAGATTCCTAAAGCAAATTCCAAAATAGTTTTCAGAAGTAGTGATTTTTTTTGCAGTTTTAACATACACTTGATTTTTATGTCAGATACAGAATGCTTGCTAATTGTACACTGCAAAATACTTCAAGCTAACAAATTGATTAATACTACAATATTAGAGCAGGATATCATTGGTGTTACTGGCATTTCATCAGTCATTTATGAGACAATAGATCCCTCTTCTCTGTGTGAAATTCCAACAGAGGAAATATCTTGGAAGATGAGCTCGAATAACACCAGCTTTTGGTGTGTCTATTTCCGTGCCATTCTCTGAAAACTATGCTCCTTTTTTTTTTCTTATGTATAATTTATTAAATGCTATTACTAATAAAAAGAACTATATGAATTTTAGCTTCTATTTCAGAATAAGACAGGTCCCAAGAAAAGAGAGAATTATACATTGTAGGTGATAAAGTAAGTAAAAAACCAAACCAACCAACCAACCAACCAACCAAACCTTCCTCATGTGATTTAAACAAGGATCTGGATTTATCACAAATGTGTAGGAAAGATCCCATTTCTCCAACTACAATACTGAAAAATTTTTTTGAAAAATAAATATTTTGTAGATGGTGACAGATTTTTCATGTCTTTCACTTATGTGTATAGGTTTGTTAGCTGCTCAGACATCACAGAACAAAGGGGCTAGAACCTAGACTTCACACAGGTAGTAGGAGTAACATAGTGATTTAATAAAAGCATAAACAAGCATCTAATTATTCTATTTTTATGGTCTTCTTATTGTGTCTGTGCGTGAAAGACACATCAGGCTATGTCAGTTTTATAGAGCCTGCACAATTTTTTTTTTGTTATTTACACTTGTAGGAAACTTCTTTCAACAGTTTTTATGTTTGCAATTATTCAATCATTCGCATAATTTTACTTTATCAAAGTTTGAATCTTGAAAACTAAGAAATAGATTTCTGAACAGCTCCAACCAAAGACTGAACAGGTTTCCTGGATGCTTTGGAGTCAAGCAAAAGATATATTGTGAACAGAAAAGCAATTTCTGCTGTTCAATACACGTATTATTGTAGTACAGAGGAAGATGTGTTGACTAGGCTGGAATGCACAAGAAGCAGTTTCACACTACAGACTGAGTGAAGTCTGAGTAAAATTATATGTGGCTATGCAAGTAAGGACTCTTGTGTCATACATTTGTAAAAGAGAAGGAGAGAGAAAATTAACGGGGCACGTCTAAAGGGAGTTTGGGAGTGACTTCCTACAGTTTTAAAAATTAACAATATTTACAAAACCTGAATGCTGGCCTGAGTGGCAAATAGATCTCAATGTGTTGTGAAAAGTTTGTCCTAGAACAATAAAACCATACCAGAATAGTTGAATGAATCATGAGACTTGGTATATGACTTACATAATGCACATTTCTGCTACTGAGGAAAGATATTCCTAAAACATTTTTTCCCCAGATTTGTATTAATACAGAACAGCTTTGCACACAGTACATAACTGAATTACAGACTCAATGGAATCATAGAATACAAGCCCTCTTGAGGAACAAAAGGTGTTTGCAGTAGTTTACAAATACATATTACAAAAATTTCAGCTTTAGAAACGTAATAATATAGAAGTGTGTAGGAATGATATAGCTGTAAAAACCTTCATTGTATGAAACACACAAGAGGACACAATAGTCCAGGCAAATCCATTTTTTCATACACAGGTATGAACCTTACCAACTTAACACTTCCTATTACTTATGGACTATTCAGGTGATGGTAGAAATACATTGTATATTTATATTTTGGTCTCTTACGCAGTCCCTACATAACTGAATTTTTTTATTTACAGATTTATAACAATCATGTTTTCAAACTATAAATATTGATTGAGCAATAGTATGAATTTTTGTAATTTGAATATTTGAGAAGATTCTCAAGCATCAAATGATCATTAACATTCTGATATAATAAGCTGTTCTGATTATTCCCCTAGGGATAGTTTATGTAGGATTTTAATATATTCTCTTAAAATATACTTTTTTCTATGATAATTATTTAATTTTTATTTTGTCTGGAAGACACTGAAGTTCTGACATGAATCTTGGTCACAGTGAACGATACTTGTACACATAAATTACAGCTCAGTAGAAATAGAGCTAGACAAGACATAAAGTAATGTAATATAAAATAGCAGCAAATTAATTAGTATCAAAGTCTCCTGTTACAATCCATAAGTATATTCAGGCATCTCAAAATATCTGTGTGTCCATTATCCAACATTTAGTGCTAAATGTAGAGGAACCAGTTACCCAATGCAAATTACGACCCTAACTGAGCCATAGACGCTGTAAGATATGACAAGATGTTTGACTTCCTGGTTCCTTGGCCAGACCAGCTGTGAAATTGATAAAAGCAATTGTATAAAAACAGACCCAAATGGAAAACAGATCTGCCACTGGCTTAGGTAACAAATATGAACAAACAAATAGCAAGTGCATTGGGGTCATTGCATCCAGTTGTGTTTTATACCTAAATAACAGAGCCTAACTATGAACAGATGATTCATCACATATTCCTGTATAAATGAGATTAAAAATGGAAGATAACACTGAAATGTAATGATCTTCCACACAGGAGATGCAGTACAATTTCAGAATTTGTTAACACAGAATAGTTTAGTGTAAGTCAGCTGGATTTTTGCTGCTTACAATTATCTCACTGTGAGGGACACTGATAGTTTGACGACTGTACACTCTTAAAAGGAAAACATTAGCAACACTTTTTTCCTCATTGTAAATACAATTTAATATTATAAAAAGAAAAAAAAAATTGAAATTATAGATTTTAACTTTCATGTTTTTCAGAGCTTGAACAATGTGAATTTATTGACAATCATTCCAGTCCAATAGATTTTCTATCATTATCTGGAGACTTTAAATTCAGATCTCATACCAAAGTTTAGTACATTGCTACTCAACACTTAAACATTCGTGTTTTGGAGGCTTATTACTGTATCTGGCATATGTATATATCTAATGTGACTATTTAATCTGAAGAAATGTTTTCCCGCTAGTTTCTAGAATATATATTAGCTACATAATTTAAATGAGCCATGTGATCATACTAAATAGCTTAATAATTCATCAAAACTAGATAAAACCCATGTGTTGTGTGTAGTCAGTGATAACTAATTTAATTTTCAACACTGTTTAGAAATTCTAAATCTATTGAGGACACGTTAGTTTGATGTCCTGTTATTGGCTGAGGAATAAAACAACACAAGAAGACACTAATATTTTTTCATTCACACACTTTTACCTCTGCTTTGGGAACAAAATGTGACATTTATGCTGTAGCTAGGAAATATATCATTCAGTGTTATTTAAAATAAGAAACAATATAAATTCCATAAAGTAGTTGTAAAAAAGTTTGAATCTTTTCTCTAAATTGATAATGGTATTTATTACACAATGTCTCTACTTGTGACTCTTATTATTGAAAATACCTTCATTTTTGAGTCCACAAGCGATAAGAGTAGTTTCATGCCATATTCTAATGGGCTACTCAAAGATTTTACTCCCAAAAGCAAATATTTTTGTTTCCTTGCAGACATTTCTAAATAATTAATTACTAGCATAATCATTGAATTAATCTGACATTTTGCTTCTGTAGAAGGAAACTTTGAAAAGAAACAGTACTTATGTCATTTACTGCTGTCTACTAAGGTTACTATTTCTTAATGAAAGTTTTTTATAGGCTCACAAATACAGTCAAACATATCTTTTATATTTCAAAAATAAGAAAATCTTGCATGGTGTATATAGTATGATGGTATGCAGGCACATCTGAGTTTAGAAATACTAATGATTATTCTGCCAGGTCAAAATTGTTCAGTGCAAGTTTTAACTGATGGTCTCAAATTGATCAAATTCTAACCATAGATTTAGATTTAATTAAGTGGCTTTCTTCAACTGTTGTGCTGAATAATTTTTCTAGACTGCTTGGGTACGGTGGCACAGATGAAACCTAGTACCATATAGCACATCACTAGGTTTAACCCAAATGTTATTAACACTTTCATTTTTTATATTACCTGAATTCGAACATGCTGTGTTGATTTGATTCCAGAAATCATGTTCTGCACTGAAATGAAATCAAATAAAAAAATGAATTGTTCAACATCTTTTCCACAGAAAGTAATTTTTATTTATGCTTCTCAAAGAAGTAGTTGGGTAGAGGGAGACAGTTTTAATCTGATTTGTATCCAAACCAGAAGAAATCCCTACAAAGTCTTAGGGGTAATGTTAACTTAATTAGCTTTACCTGTTTCGTAGCTTCAGCAAAGGATAGAAAAGATTTTGGGACTGTCCAGTTTATAGCTTGAAGCTGGCAAAACTTTGTAGAAAAGGAGCATTTTTTCTCCCTAAACTAGACATGGGATTTTAGATTTCTGATAATGTACAGAAAAACTTTATAATAGAGTCTCTTGATAAACTTTTTCTAATGCCAGGGGAATTACCTTTAAGTGTGCTCTTTTTGATGGGTAATGCTTAAGTCTCCAGACATAATTTTTAAACAGAACCTTTCAAAGCTTAAGCTGCCTTAACTGCCAAACATCCCTTTCTCAGAAACTGCTGTTCTCAGTCCATTTCAGGAGTAGACAGACATTTCTGTTCCTTTCAACCAGCTTGTTCACAACTTATAGTTGTAAGCGGGCTGTACGAGATGGAGAAAAAAAAAATTGGCAAAAAAGCATTCAAGTCCAAGGATTACTGTTAATTTTATTTCTTTGTATAAAGATGGCTCAAACCCAAAGTCTTTGTCTCAGCTGCCAAGGTAACTGGAAAATATTCTGGGACATATCAGATATTGTGTCTGAAGTTTTAGTTTGAACTCACGTCTCTGCACTGCCTACCTACATAAGAATAATAACAAGTAATTTATTTTTTTTAAAATGACATTTTCCTCTCTTGACCTTGTTGATTTTCAAAATTACTTCAGTCATTATGCCTGGACACGCGTGTGAGTCCAGTTATTTGCTAAATAATATTAGTCTGGAAGGAACTGAAAGGCTGAGCAACACTTCTGCTTGGTGGCTTAGGAAGGCAAATAGTTTCAGATAAAATGCTCACTAAAGTAGCAACAAATCTATCATTACTGCCAGAACATAGTACTCAATTCACAATATTGTGTGAAGGGTAATTATGAGTTTAGTTGGTACTAGTTCTTTCACTGTAGGAAATTATTTTCACACTGCAGCTCTCACCATTTCAATAAATGTCTTCATCATTTTTCAGGTCTTTCTATTTGTAGAACTTAGCAAAGGATGAAGAATATGTTTTCATCAAATCATTGCAAAAATCTGTGTTATCTTCAGTCTGATAAGTAAGAATAGACCAACTTCACACCCTGGGTTTTTTACATTATTTCATCACGTACATTTCTAATATATTTGCATAATTTAATGTCTTTCTCTCTATTCAAAAAAAGAAAGCCTTCCCTAAATCCTTCCTAAAGGGATTTATCAAGAGTCATAGTGTATCCGTACACGTCAGAAAGGAATTGTACTTAAACATTAAAGTACTGCTCTTACACATAGGTACCCTCTCTGTGTACTTGCCAGGGAACCAGGATGCTGTGCTTATCTCCTTGAATGCTTGCTTCTGTTTTCAAGCTTCTCTTGCACAGTATGCAGCTGGCACAGTCAACATGTTAACTTTTTGGAACTTAACTCCCTGGATTTTTTGGATAAAACTTTGAGTTTCTTGTCCATTTCTTGATGTTTTCAGTGAAGGAACAGACTTGTTAATAAAGCTCTCTTTCTGGTCTCGGATAACTCTAGCAAACCTGGCAAGCCTAGAATTCTAACTGTAATGCCTATCAAATATTTTTAAAATCATGAGAAACAAAAACCAGTATAGATTTTTTTGGTTTTTATTTCCTTGTCTCATTCAGTTCATTTGAGACTCATTGGTGCATATATGCAGTTCTTGTTAGTATTATAATGGTGGCCAGGAGTATTCATCACCTAAAGAAGAAATAACTTCCTGCAGAACTCTCTGGCTTGAAAATCCTTTTGTTTTACACTTTGCTACAAGCATGTACACATTTCAGTTTGTGCTGTGAGAACTACCTCTTTACCTTTAAGGCTGTTACTTGTCTAAACTGTAGGAAAAAATCTTCACAGAGGTGAAATGCTTAGAGAAATGTTTAAAGAAAGAATGCGAATCAATAGGAGAGCCAGAGCTGGTTGTGACAGCACGTTTTCCTAACATTTGGGAGAATGGCTGCGTGTTTGTAAATGAAATTTGGATAACAGGTTTCAGACAAGTAATGACTGCCTGACTGCATGGCAATCAAAAGAACATGTTAGAGGCACTCTGTTTTTACCCTGCCTTTTGCCCTGATCTTTGGGTAACCTAGCAGAGCACTATCTGCAGTGACAAATAGCATCTAGCTAATTTGCAAGTGCAAAATTCAGGCAGTACAAGGTAACGTGGTATTGTGCCTGCCAATTTTACAGCAAAATATGCACACTTTCAGTATGCCTTTGGGATTTTTAATGTACTTTTCCCACCGTAGCAGGCAGGTAAATTCAAAAAGTGAGAGTGAAAATTTTCACCAATTTCCAATTCACTATTGGAATGTCACTATTTCCAATATAATAAATAACACAGAACTAGCCCTGTTTATGATTATGTTAACCATTTATTGTACATGTATGTGCACAAACACTTACCTATGATATTTTGTGGAGCAGCAGGGAGCTCTCATGAATTTGCGTTAGCAATATGAGTAATATATAACTATAAACTTTTGAGACAATAAGAAAAAAAAAATACTAATTCAAAATAAATTCAAATTACAGATATTTGAATTATATTTGCCTCAATTTATGTCATATTTGGGGGTCACTCACACGTGAAGGAATGTACTCAGTTATGTGCAAGTATACACAATGAATCAATATGCAATAAAAAAAGTGTTGTTTGAGTTAAAGATAAAACTAGTCATCAAAAGAATAAACTTTTTGAACTTGTGAATTTGGAAGAAAGTCAGTTAAGTTAAATAATGCTCAATTAAACTTTACAGTGAGAGGTTCCTGAGATCACTTTGGAGCTGTGTCAGTTTTAGACTGACATTTGTTTCAATAAAATATTAGTCAATAATGGTAA
>VYZT01012706.1:0-16857 GCA_013400735.1 Pomatostomus ruficeps | reverse complement strand
GGGGCTCAGGCAGCTCTCCAGGCTGTCCAGGAGGATTATTTCTCCTTCCCTGCAGCCCTGCTCACATGGGCCTTTCCCTGGCTTTCAGAGCCGGGTGCTCTCCTGGAGGCAGAATTCCTGGTGATGCTCTTGGGCAGGAGGTGTCCAAAGCTCTCCGGCTCCATTTTCCCAAGCAGTGCTCGGACAGGAGCGACTCAGGCACTGACAGCTTTGATCCTGAACTGGTTACCAAGAGCTGAAGTTCTTTATCCCCAGCTGAGCTGCATTTTTCCAAAGCCAGCAGATTTCTTTATAAAAAACTCACTTCTCTTGCAGCCTTAATCCAGTGGACATCGTGGAAGAGAGTTAATATAACAGTAAATTTTATTATGCAGTATAGGGATGAGATAAAACTCCATGTACCACGTTGAACTGCGCTGCATAGGTGCAGTTTTTACCTTTTCTCATTTCTTTCAAGGTAGCCCTTTATTGGCTGCCACAGGAAAAGCAATCCCTGCTTGAGGGATCAGATTTTCCTGCAAACTCCTGTATCCCAATGGGAAATGCATAAATAAATCTGAGACACAGCAACATCTGGGATAATACCATGCAAAATAAAATGGTACTGGCTCTCCTGAGCCCAAATAAAATGCACTGAGCAGAAAAACTCTTGTGGAATCGCCATGAGATGCTCTCTGTGGTGATGGTGGTGTCTGTGTCCATCCTTCCTCTGTGTTCAGATGGGGTTTGGTGGGTGATCTTCAGTTGCAGAGCAGCTCCCTGCTTGTGCTGCATGTTTTAACTCCACCAAAAATATTTTTCTCAAGTTGGATGTAGCTACAAAAAGACTCTGCTGCTATTTTACAGCCCTTTTTTTACCCCACTTGGCATCCTGGCAGCTGCAAGTGTTGGGAGCATATTTAGAAAACAGCCCAGGTTCTGAATTGGAGGAGTTGGAGCATGAGCTTCCTTCTCCCTCAAAAACAGCAAGAGCTTATCAGGTCACTTAGAAAAAATAATGCTGATTCTGTTGATTCAGGCTTTCAGAAAATAGAAAATTCCAGACAGCCAGAAAGCTGACAGTTACGAAATCTGCGGTGAGGTTGGAAAATAATTTGTAAGATGTGGACGTGTTTATTTTATGCATTTGGTAGCTGACTCAGGTGACTTTGCACTTGAAGTTACTCCTTGCTAACGAGTGTGCAGGCGAGAGGGGTTTGTACAGATAGTTACTGGGTCTTCTGAAGTGGGAGGAAAATCCAAAGGGAGGGCGTGGGGATGACCCTGTGGCAGGAGGAAAGCAAACTATTCCTTGGTAACAGCGTGTTTGGGTGTTCTGTGCACTGGTGTCTCTGCTGCCACTGATCAGCGCTGTGGGAGTGCCCTGGGCTCTCCAGAACAGAGGATGGAGGGGCCTGGGTGAGGAGAGCTGTGGGTATAAAAATCTCACAGACTGTCCTTACTGTGAGTTTTTAAATGGGAATTATTTCAATTAAAGCCTGTAAATAACTCAGGTGGTCATTGATGGACGGTGTGTAGCTGCAGTTTGAATTTGAAGGATTTTTGTGTTGATTTTGGAGTGTCCCAAAGAGAGATCAAACAGCCACTTTACAGACTTCAGGTGTGGTTTTCTTTTGGGGATTTTTTCGTGTAATTTTACACCTGGATACGGTTGTGAAATAACATCAGTTTATTCTGTGCCCAGAGCCTCCTTCTGATGATTCTCATCTTTACTCCAACCACCTCCAGAGAGAGTTTTGGTTTTCTCTTCAGAGAAATCATCTCCAAAAATCTGCTTGAAAAGACTTTGCAACTGCCCCTGTCGAGTGTTAGGTATTAGAAAAAGAGGCCCCAGGAGGATTCATTCTGTCACTACCTGTAGTGCCATCATGTTTTTGATTAATGTAATTGGTCCTGGCTGCTGTTTGAATCTCAGATTGGAGAGAAAATTCTGCTTGAAATGTGAGGGAACAGGTAACTGGGACATCCCATGAAATCAACCATTTTATTTCTTGTAATTTTCTGTGCAGCAAAGTTGCAAAGGCCCAGGGTTAAGACTTGGTGCTCTTTCTGTCGTGCGGAGCAGGTTGAAGATGGAGATGATTTCGATTTACGAGGCTGTCAGTCAGACATTAAATTAATTACAAATAGGCAAAGATTTCACAATGAGACAAACAAGGTCTTTGACATAAATTATATCCTATCATTAAAATATTTAGAAATGTGTAATTATGGTATTTAGCAACGTTATTCAAATTATAATTAATAGGAGCCTCAATAATATTACCTCATCTTAAGCGACTTCACATTTTGAAATGCTTCCTTTTATCTTTATGTGCATTTTGGATTTAGATATCCTATTTAGGTATTTTTATACTCTTCCTTCAGGGATCATTATTCCAGTGCATCGTGTGCAGAAGTTTCAAGGTCAGCATTACTTGAACAGTTGTAATAGTCCCAACAGAAAGATAAATATATATTGACTGAGGCTGGAGCTTCAATTCTTCCAGTTGCTGAAGGTCAACAGCCCCTCTGAGGTGCTCTCCAACCTTCAAATGTCTATAGGTTAAATCACTGATGAATTACTGCACTTTCCTGAGTGAAGGGAATGCATTCTAGACAGAGGCAGCTCGTGGGGTTGTGCCTGTTGAGTGGCACAGTCTGGAGGAGCTGAGAGGAAACGCTGCTCCCAGCCTTGGGGAAATGTGTACAAACCCAACTGCCTGGGTTTGGTGTGTCAGAGCTGCAGTGGGGAGCGGAACTCCCACTCTTTTCCCTGTGGAAATCCTGCCCCTGGCACGCCCGTCCATTGAAACACAGGATAAAATAATTTTCAGTAACTTGGAGCTAATGGGTGGCAGTCGCTGGCAGCAGCAGTGAGGGTGTCCGTGAGGCTGCAGTGACAGAATTCCAAGGAGAATTCGGTCAGAATTTCCCTGGCACTCTGCTCCTCTCAGGATAACCCACGGCCGTGCCTCGCTGTGAGCAGTGCTCAGTCTTCTCCTTCCCAAAAAATATTCCAGGCTGGAAATGATCGCCTTCCAGAGCATTGCAACCTGCTCAGGGGGACAGGAGGCACTGACTGAGATATTTGGCTTCGCAGATATTCCCGCAGCGTTCCAGAGAATGGGGTCTGCAGAGGTCAGCTCGAGATCACAGGGGGGGCAGAATAAAGAATCTTGTGCTGTAGCTCTGTATTTTACATTTTAGCCTTCTATGTAAGCAAGCGCTGCAACATCCTCTGCAAATTCAAGGGGCTTCAAAATATATTTTCATTTAACGTTAACTTAAAATGTCTTTTTCAAAATCAAATACTCTTAAAAACTTCATTTTAGGGTGTCACTTAAGGTGCATTATCCTAGATATTTTCAATATTTTTAATGTCAGTTTGATCTGTAAAATATGTGTACAGTGACGCATTTTCACATAAAATGTAAATTAAAACATCACCTTTCAGATGATCTGTTCTACAGTGACTCCTGAAGTTTGCATTGTCCACACTGGTTGTCTGCTCCTTTTTCATCTCCTGTATCAGGGGGTTCAGATTGACCTGTAGCTGGTCTAGAATAAACAGTTTAATTTTTTATATATAGCTATATATATATATATATAGCTATATAAAAAATATATATATTATATATATTTTTAATATATATATATGTAAATATATATATATTTTCACAATTTTTAATATACAAAAAACCACTTTATATTGGGATCTTTTTAATGTAATTGTGATAGCAAGGTTTGTTTCTTTCTACGAATGAAAAAGCTGACTGTTGATCAGTAGTGTAAATGTATCACCAAGTATAGACTGACTCAGCTAAGTCTTGTGGCCAAAATTAGGGGAAGCATGAAGTGTAATGTCTGTGGTACTGTACAACCCCATAACTCGTTTGGTGTCTGATTCTCATAGGAAGTAGTAATTAATAACAAAAAAATTGCAACTGCCCTGTTCGATAAGTAGCAGTTTCCCTTGTGCAGACAGAGCTATTTAATGCCATTTCTGCAAGAACTGGGATTTGTAGAGTAAACCACTTTAAATATAAATTTAGAAGTATGAAGTACATTTCAAGAAATGCAGATGTCCCAATAGCAACTGCAATTCAACCCAAAATACGGTTAAGTGTGGCCGCTGGCATTATCTTGAACAGTTCAGAGCAATTACATGCACGGCGTTGAACCTCAGCAGTTTATTCCACAGAAACGACTCTAACATGCTGGGCAACGTTTCTGTCGTTTCAGATTTTCATCCCAACTTTTCCTTGTGCTGTTTATTAAATGCCCTCCATATCTGAATAAAGCTCTTGGGGTCCAACAGTCTGCAGGAAGATGTGTTGCTAAAATGAGGAAATGTGAGAGAGAGGAAGGTGAAAAAAATTGGGTATCAGCAAATAAATTAACACAGTTTTTAAAAATGCATAAATTTCATAAAAATTAAGATTTTATTTGCTTTCAGCCTTCTGCTTTTTTCTATTTCTTCGAACGAAAGCTGGTTCCCCGTACATGGACGTGACTCGTGGAGTTGAGAACTCTTAGAGAACATTGCACGGTGTGAAACGTCTGAAAAAACTGCACATGGGTAACGTCAGCCTTCGATAAGGCTTGGATTTCAACAGAGCGGCCGTGGGGGAAATGGGGAAATTCCGAAAGCAGGGGGTGCATCAGCAGATAAGGGCAGAGCCGCCTCCTGGCGCTGTGCCCATGTGGGATTGTGTCAGCTCTGACTCAGGGGCGCTTCCTGCAGGGTTCAACCACGGGCCCGCCAGTTCGGTGACAGCGACGTGTCGGGAATCGCTGCCGTGTCCCAGGCTATAATTGATATCAATTGTGGCACAAATGGGGAAGGAATGTTGCCAGTGCTGGCTGTGCTGAAGGGAGCCTCAGGTGTGCCAGACCTGTGTGACCTTTACGTGGCTGTGGAAAGCCCTTGCTTTATTTTATTGCCATCAGAATTTACAGTTGGCACTTTTTTCTGCATTTCAAAGGACTTCAGGTTTTACTGAGATTGTATTTGATGTAGGATGTGTTTGATGTCAGAATTTGTTTGGAAGGGGTGTCGTTCATCCTTTGTTCACATTGAACTTACAGTGGTTGGGGATGGGATCCCATTCAGACAGAGGAGAAGTTGGTCTGGGCACCTGTAATCCTGATTTTGCTTCCTTTAGGCACCTCTAATCATCACTTTTCCTCCTTTGGGCACCTCTGATCCTCACTTTGCCTCTTTTGGGCACCTCTGATCCTCACTTTGCCTCTTTTGGGCACCTCTGATCCTCACTTTGCTGCCTTTGGGCACCTCTAATCCTGATTTTCCTTCCTTTGGGCACCTCTCATCCTCACATTGCTTCCTTTGGGCACCTCTCATCCTCACATTGCTTCCTTTGGGCACCTCTAATCCTGATTTTGCTTCCTTTGGGCACCTCTAATCCTGATTTTGCTTCCTTTGGGCACCTCTAATCCTAATTTTGCTTCCTTTGGGCACCTCTGATCCTGACTTGGCTTCCTTTGGGCACCTCTGATCCTGACTTGGCTTCCTTTGGGCACCTCTAATCCTCACTTTNCATTCAGACAGAGGAGAAGTTGGTCTGGGCACCTGTAATCCTGATTTTGCTTCCTTTAGGCACCTCTAATCATCACTTTTCCTCCTTTGGGCACCTCTGTTCCTCACTTTGCTGCCTTTGGGCACCTCTGATCCTCACTTTGCCTCTTTTGGGCACCTCTGATCCTCACTTTGCTGCCTTTGGGCACCTCTAATCCTGATTTTCCTTCCTTTGGGCACCTCTAATCCTGATTTTCCTTCCTTTGGGCACCTCTAATCCTGATTTTCTTTCCTTTGGGCACCTCTAATCCTAACTTTGCTGCCTTTGGGCACCTCTGATCCTGACTTGGCTTCCTTTGGGCACCTCTGATCCTGATTTGGCTTCCTTTGGGCACCTCTGATCCTCCAGCCTCAGTTCCACTGAGGATCTGCTGTGGCAAAAACCATCTTTGAGAGGACGTGTGCTCTGGTAGAGGATAATTTATGTGGTTTGTTCTTTTAAACCCATTATGAACTGAGTTTCTGTTGAGTTCTGTGGGTCTTCTGCATGGTCCAGATCATCAGAAATAAACCTTTATCAGTGTCTCCTAAAATGTTCTTCCTGATGGGATCTCCTTGTGGGTATCAGTATTGACTCTAAGCATTGTTACTGTCTTAAAAATGAGTGTGAAAGGGGAAAAAATGTAAAATCGAAACAATTTATTTCTTTAAAGACCTAAATGCTAATAAAGAAAATCATAAACTCCTTTAATCAATCAGAGTTGTCACCGAAATGCCATAGCTTGGGCAGAGGATAATGCAGGTTGGTGGAATTTTCACTGTCTTATAAGTACCAAATATAGATTAATATATAGTTCAAAACACTTTAATTTTTAAACTCTTGTCTTTCTCCTTCAGCGCTGAAAAATTATTCTTGAAAAATAAAGAAACTGCCCTGTGGTCAAAGATAGTCTTAACTACCTGTCAATCAAAAGGAGAAGTTTGTTGAGACATTTAATTACAAGATAATGTAGTCATCAAAATCTCGTTGTGGTAACTGACAGCTCATTTTGGACTGAAAGCGTACAGCTACCTCCCCTGAGGTCAGAGATGTTCCGAGGTTAACGTAGTAATGACAAGTCCTTTATTATCACATTATGACATTGAAAAAAATTGCAATTATACTAATAAATTAATAACAGTAATAAAATGACAGTCATAATTGCATAATATACATGTTGTCAACGGCATTTTTGTTACATGGCTGGAATTCATATTTTATCTGCATATCTTAGGCTGTATTAAATTTTCCCAATTCAGTCCAGGCATGCAGTGGCTCCTGAAATTTCTGAAAGCTTGGGCAGTTAAAGGAACTGCTGGAAATGAGCCTTGGAGGCATCAGTTGTTTTTTACATTTATAGATTAAAAAAATAAATAGTGAGATTGAAGAATTTCATACTCAACTGTAATTAAATGTAAGAATTTGGGTTTTAGCCATATCCCTAAAGGAAGCATAATGTCCGTTCTCAGATACAATAATGGATAAAAACCTGAATTAGCCAGGAACTCCTAAACTGTCCAACAGACAAAGAATGTGCATTTTCTTCTGTAAATAGGGAATTTTGGGGTTTTTTTCTTCAGATTTTCTTCAAGGCTTTGCCTTAGAGTGAGGTAAATTTTGTGTGGACAGGACCAAGGAAAGAGGATGGGATGAAGATACCACTGCTCTTGTTTTGCTGCTGAATTGCCACGGCACTGATGGAAATCAGAAATGCTCCGTTCTGGTGTTCACCCATTGAGTTCACGTCCCTTCATTGGGTGCAGAATTACGGGGTCAGCACGGAGTTTCACCCATTTCTTTATCCACAGTGGGTTTGCTTCTGGTGCTCCTGCAGCTTTTGCTGGCCTGGTTCTGCCAGTTCTGTCGGCGTGGAGTGAATAAAGCTCCCGTTCCTGTGCCATGGGGTTTGTGCACTTGGGGCTCCGGGAAGGGTTCAGGTCCATGCCCGAGCTTGTGGCTCCCTCGGGGTTTTGCCCACATTTCCAGCCTGGCTCTGCTGCTCCAGGAGCCGTGGGCACAGGGATGGGCACGTTCAGGCCTCTCATCTCTCCCCAGATACTGCCCAGAGCCTTGTCCTAACGTTCAGGATTCCATTTAAAGTGTTGCAAATTCCATCTTCTGGTTTTTTGTGTGGATTGAACTCAGTGGAGCTTTTATCTCCAGACTCTTCCTTTGTTTTATTGTCTTTTTCCAGCAGAGTGTGAGAACACCACCAGTCTTTATGACCTATGGTGGTTCTTTGATTAATTTAATTTTTGCCTCAGTTCTGTCCTCCCTTCTTCCTTCTGCTTCTCTGCCAGATTTGATTTCTTCCCCAGCACAGCATCATCAGTATGAGTAGGGAACCATAAGTAAAGGTTTAGGGTACATTCACAGTGAGGCACAGTTATCCTAAGAGAAATCCTAAATAATCCTTTTTTCCTTTAATTTAAGTTCCTTTGAAAGCTCTTTAGAAGGAGGTGATGCTGCTGCCAGCTCCTGTACTCCAGACTGGTTGTTCTACAGGACTCCCTCGAAAAAGAACTGTAATTTAGGTTGGGTTTTTTAAAAATTTTATTTAAAATTCTGTAACCTAACAAGGAAAATGCAAATGGTTTCTATCACATAGAAAATTTTGATAATTTAGATATTGCATAATTAACATTTATTACCAGATTTACTTAAATTTGTTTATGATGATGAGGAGCTGACATATTTTCATGACTCCAGGATGAGTTTCCTGCAAGAGTCCAACCCTACTTCAGAGTGTGGGGGTGCTAAAGTTTAGCAATAAAAGACTGGTATTTTATTAATGAAGGAGCAGCAACCTGTTTTTCTGTATTTCCATCACAAACTTAAGATGGAAGCAGATACCAGATGTGGAAAACTTCAGTTGAAATCATTAGTCATTTGCAGGAATGCAAAATACCGACTTTAGCACTGCTGTCTGTAAAAGCAGTTGAGAGCAGGGCTGTAATAACATCGTTATCACACCAATGTTACACCAACGCTGCTGTTGGGCAAGAAGTGCTAACAGAGCTGTGCAATGGATGTGTAGCCTGTGTGGAAACAAATTCTGCTCTTGTCACAAAATTTCAGTTTATTCCTTTTTTTTTAAATATTATCAAAAGCAATTTTTTAATTTTTAGATTTTGGAATAACATCAGAAACAAAAGAATTTTATGTTGAATGGTTGCATGAGTTTTAAGTACTATTCAAGCTGATAAATTCCATAATATTTAGCTCAGCAAATAACAGAATGCAAAGAAAAAGAAGTTACAACAAATATTTCATTAATTTAATCATCTGCATGAGTCATATATTTCAACAATTCAGGTAGAGCTTGCTCAATGCAATTATTTTACTGTTCATGTGCATGTCAGTTACTCTCTGGAGATAGTGATGAATATCAAATAATTAATACAGTCCAGAATGTTTCTCTGTAGCAATGAGTAATTTGTGAGATTAGAGGGAAAGGGTTTTTAAAAAAATTTTAATTATCCCCTATTCCTAAATTTCCTCTGTATCAGCGACAATTTCCTGTTCCCACAAAAGTGAAGTGTGAAAGGTTCTTTCCTTGAAAGACGATTTGAGTTCAGAAGAAATGGAACAATGCAGTCGTACTTACAAATGTGTACGTGGAAGTTTCAGTTGAGTTTTTTAAGTATAGAAGTGTTTTGGATCTACCGAGATTTATTTCTGTGTGAAAGGACAATTTTCTTTTCAAAACCTGGCTGTTTTATCATGTGCTGTGTGCAGGAGTCAGCTTTAATGAGGTAGAATTTCAGCTGGTATTATACATCCAGTGGTTTACTTGTGCCTGATTTTGTCCTTGTCCCTTACATTCCTTTCCAACTGCTCCTAATCCTCCAGGATCCCCTTTCATTTTGCTTTCTTCCTTTCTCCCTGCCCCGTTGGATCCAGGTTGTCCTTTATTTCGTGGACAAGTCTTGATGAGAGTGTGAAAAGTCCGGTCCTTGGAGTACGCTGGGGGTGTGGAGCTCCTCAGCAGGATGCTCTGCACATCGTGTCACCACCTTTCTCATCACTCCGCCAGCTAATGGGAATATTTTTCTTTCTGGAAGGAAGAAGACACAAAAAAAGGAATCAGAATGTAAAAGAAATCCTTTTGTTCCCCCAGATTTTGCCCTCCCCTTCCCTTTCCCCCCAGATCTCTGGGTTCGTGGTTGTAACGCTGCCTCCAGCCAGTTTTCATGTGAGCTCGAAGAGGGGGGTGTCAGATGCTTTCAAGTCCTTCACCTCTAATTTCTGAACTGCAATTAGAAATAAACTTCTTTCTTGCCCCTACTTTTTGCATCCTAGGGTAGCAATTAAGCAGACCTGGGTGAATAGGTTACCATTTTATCCAACTCTATTACTCTGACTGATGGAGCTATTAGATAAAGGCAAACTGTAATTCTTTATTACCTGCCTGGCTCATTTCTGCACTTTGCCCTGGAGAAGAGCTGCATAAAAGATCAGAGTGTTATTGAAAACTCCTGAGCAAATATTGAGCAACTTGCTCGGTGGCTCAGGTAATGAGAGAATTCCAGGGAAATGCAGCGTGCACATGGGAGAGTTGGGGTAAATTCGTGGTGAGAAACTGCTGGATGGTAGAGCCGGAGCAGGATGGCTTTGGGAAAGAATAGCTGAGAACACTTTGTATATGATAAATACGCTTATAATTAGTGAGATCATTAGCATGGACACCATGTACTTAAGTATTCACAAAGAAGTCTTTAAGCTAAGCAGTTAGCTTCACAATGAAGGAAAGAGACAAAATGAATTATATACAGCTGAATAAGCTTTTCAGAATCTCCAAGGAGGTGACTTGTCTGTTGATGGCCAGTGGGGGTCGAAGAGTGAAATAATTACTTAACAGCATGTAAACAATGTGAGATGTGAAGTGTGCATTTTTTTCCTTTTCTTTTTCTTTCCCTTTTTTTTTTTCATTGAGAGAGTTTCTTGTTGCGATGGCTCCACTGGGACAAGCAGCAGAGAAATTTGATTAAATGGATGCCTGGGGTCACGACCCTGTCTAAACATGCTGCAGCTCTCAGCATTAATCAAAGAATGTTAAAAAAAAAATTTCTGACCTTGCTGCATATGAGTATTGGTGAGCTGTGAATGCAGGCGTGGACGGATCGAGGCTGTGTGAGCGCCCTGCTCACAAAGGGGCCGGAGGAGGAGGAGGCAGCTCCCAAGGACAATGGGAAGCCATCACGTTGGTTCAGTTCTTGTTCCGGGACTTTCATGTGCTGATGGCCCCGTGGCCGCGCTGGAGCTGGGAGATCCCATTAGGATGCGGTCGGGAATGCGGCTTTTTGTTACGGGCTGCCGCCGCTTGAACCCTGAGCGTGGAAAATATTTATAGCTCGGGCTACATGGGAGAGCCGTGGGTTCAGAGGGATTCTTGGCTGCCTCCCCTCCGTTTAATGGGGCTGGAAGTACAGAGGAAGCAGCTCTCCTGGAGGAGCAGCCAGGATTAGTAGCACACTGATTGTTTAAGTGTGTGTTCTTGGAGTTCTGGTAGCAGCAGGGTGAAAGGTCTTGATTTTTACTGAGCGAATTACCTTGTAATAGAGCTTAGGAGAAATCAGAAAGCGAGACACAGCCAGAAGTCCACAAGTGGTTTTTTAATCTTTGCAGTAGTCTGGATTGATACCTGAAACTCCTGCTCCATTTGATTTAGCCCTCAGTACCAACAATTCTCATTACAGGCAAGAATATTTCAGGTAGGCAGGATTTCATCAAGGGAATTGAGTCTCATTAGTGTCCAGTTTTGAAAACAGTCCAAGACAGGAATCTTTCATCTCTTTTTTATTATTTAACTGGGAATTGGAGCAGTGTAAATACAGGGGCCTACTGATGTTGTACCTGTATTTTTCAAGAAGGTGAGAGAAAAGGGAGATGGTCAATGCCATGGTAGAGGAGTTAGTTTGGTCTTTCTGTCTCTTGTTCTCCCGTAAGAGTCACTATTCTGAAAGATTCCTGATCTCTAATGGAAGCAGCTCCATGCATTTACATGTTGGTTTCTGGTCAACAAATTAACAAATTAGAAAATACCAAACTGTAAATAAACATAAATAATGTGAATATATGTGTAGAGAATCTGTCTGGAGGAAATATCCCAAAGTTTGGAAACACCTGTAGTAGCTGGATAGGGAAGAGAAGGAGTGGAGATCTCAGTGCTGCAGCAAGGAGAGCAGATCCCCACTGTAAGATGTAGAAACCTTCAGATGGAATTCTGGCTGTATTTCCGAGTGAACTGATTCCTCATGGAATTCCTCATGGAGTTCATCATGGAGCATGGGCCTGCATTCTCTGCTCTGGGTGTCACAACTTTGCATGAACGGCCCAACAAGCCAGGTCTCAGTGGAGCTGTGCTCTGCCTGTCCTTGTGACAGAAAAACCCTAAAAAGCAAGCCCAAGACTTGAATTCCAGTATTACGAACTAGTAACACGTGAAAATCAGTTTAAAAGGTCTTGTGTGAAACCTCAGGCAAATTGCCTCTTGTGAGAGCTGCAAGAATGCCCAGTTGGAGAAGGGTTTGGAGTTACAGAGTAAATCTCTGATGGCAAAGCCCAAACGTGGGGTGGCTGCCACGGGCAGCACGGCCGTGTCCGGGGGGATCAGGAACACAGGGCTGATTGTTACCCGTGTTTGTGTTACTCTTCTTGGCCTTCCTGGTTTTTGCTCCTGCCGTCTTTGAAATTCCTTCCTGAAGAGCAGAATAACATTATCCCAGCTCTGCACCTTCTCCCAGGCAGCAATACCTCGTGGAAATTCACTGATTGAAAGAAATGTAATCTTTGAAAAACAACCGTCAGCGCTGGTGAGTTGGTTTTTTTGAAGTGGAACCACAGAGAACTTGGAGAAGCGGAGGTGCAGTTTTTGACTGTGATCTTGTTGGTGCAGAATTGAGTCAGAAATCACCCCGGAGAGCCTTGGATTTTCCAAAGAAAACCCATCTACTCCTGTTGAAACCTGAGACATTGTTCAGGCTTTGTAAAGAGTTAATCCAGCAGCAGGTGCTTTTCAAAAACCCACCTCAGTTTCCCACCTCCTGAGCCTTTGAGCTTTTTTGAGCTCCTTGAAGAGATTTGGCCAAGTTAGGATGAGAAAGGCAAACTTTCGGGTGTGCCACGATGGGCCCCAGTACTTCCTCTGTGAGAGAGAATAATTAAGTTCTATAAGCTTTTTATACCAGGATCCTAAAATTAATTCCCTCTGCCGTGAATGCCTACAGTGATGTCCTGAGGGTCCTTAGGTGGGAGCCCTTCAGGTGGGGCACAGGGTTAAGGTTGGGCAGGTGCTTTACCTGCACTTTCATGTGTTTATTTGGGTGCAGATAACCCCTGAATTTTGTAAATTACAGTGCTTCTAGGAGAAATACTTGGTAATTGTAGCTTTTGAATAGTTGTAGGTTTTTGGATAAATTGTAGCTTTGGAAAAGTTTTGGGTTTTTGGATAAACATTCCTGATTTTTTAGCTGTATTTTGTGCTGGGTTTTGTCTGCATTTTGGCTGGTACTCCCCACGTATTTCTGTAATTGCCGGCATTTATCTTGGAGAAATGACGCAGAGGGTGGCTGCTGTTGGGCTGAAGGTGATCCAGATCATTGTGCTCATACCAGGCTGTTTGTATTTTTATAATTGCAGTGCTCAAGAGTTGTTTTGTTCGTTACAGTGCAAGTTATTCATAGATAGGTTCTTTTCTGTGAACGTTTGTGAAATAGAATGATAAAATCACCACATCAGTGTCCTTTTACCATCACCTATGACAATCGTGACACATCCTGCCATAACCAACTCCTACTGGCTTTTCCACTTAGGATGTTTGTATTCTTGTAAGGCTTACATAATTCTAAAAAATCATTTAAAAACCCATTTTCATTCACTCTGGAAGCAGCATTTCATGCTGTAAAATCTAAACAATCAATGACTTCTAAATACCTTTATTGAGCTGTGCTTAATGTAACTTGTGTTACTGAAGTTGAAAGTTCTTTATCTTAACACAGAAATTTTTTGCACAAAAGTGCTTATTTTTGTGCAGTGAATATAGAAGAGTAAAAGGTGACCAGGTCTCAAGTTATGCACAAGCTTTAAGATTAATTTGTTTTTTTTTTTTTTTAGCAAAATGAGCAGCTTGAGTAGGAGTTACCTGGCTAAAAAGAATAAAGAAGAGTGAGCACAACTATCTCAATTTTTTTTCCTGGAGGTTTTGAACCAGGACTGGTGCCCATAGTTGGGCTCACCAAGGACAAGCCATTCTGTGACTGTCATTAGAAGAGGATGGGGACTTGCAGGCTGCAGAATTTGATTAAAATAAAGACTCCTATAAAATCCATGGTTTTAGTTGCAAACAAGACCCACATCTGTGTGTCTTTGTAATCTCTGCGCACACGTGCACACAGAGCCTGGAAGCCATGATTCTTACAAGTGATGTGTTTATTCAGATATGAAAAGGAACTCGGTGAAAAGCATACTTTTAACAAAATATTTTGTTAAAAAGAGTTAAATTTATTCATCCTTCTCACTAAAAACAATTCTACAGTAAATATTTTAAGTAAGTTTCTGAGGGAACACAATGGGCCATCGAGACTCGAGTCACACTGACAGCACTAAAAGGCATTGCTCGATTTATGAGAGCTCTCTGTTTACCCAAGAATGTAGAAATTTCCCTTTCTAAATGGGACAGCCTTATCTTTATTATTCCAGTGCCTTTTAGTTTACAGTTCTGCTGTAAGCAATGTTTCAGGAGTCTACTTCAGGATTCCTAAATAAATGAATAGACAAAATTAATGCTCACCGCTGGCAATCTACATTTCATATATTGTGTGATTGAAAGTAAGCCTTGCTGAGCAGCAGAAAAGAGAAATGATGGTGGCACTTTATTGATACAGAATTTATGTGATAACAGAAAGTAAATTGAGCTTCTGAAAATCAACCTTGTTTACAAATCCTGGGGGTTTTTTTAAAAAAAACAGAAGCAAACCGTGATGGCAATCAAAATCCAGTTCCAGGCACATCCAAGAAGCCATCCCTCTTCTTTTCATCAGATGGGTGTCAGAATGGGTAGAATTGTGCATGGTGTTTGCTCACGGCAGAGCAGCACAGTGTGCCGGGGTTGTGGCTGCCTGTCTGTCCTGGGAGTGGAAATAAAGCAGTTTTTGATTTTCAAAAAGCAGATTCCAGTGCAGAATCCAGCGCTAATGGCGTGGTCCCTATCCGGATGTCCCCAGGAAGTGTCACTTCCATGCATTAATGCAGACATGGGGCTTTGTGTGCAGGAGAAAAGTTTTCAATATGTCCTGGCCAGAGTAAGTACAAAAGCAGCTGATGGGGTTCCAGCTCAGAGCTCTGTTTTCTCCTCGAGATAAAATTGTACCAAGTGTAGCAGCTGATGGGAGCTGAAGGGACGTGTGCTGTTCCCATCTTCAGATAAAAATCTGATAAAGAAAACAGCTGATGCAAGTTAAAACACTGTGTACTATTTATATGCTAAAAATAACATTTGGAATGCTTTTGTGTTGAGTTATCTTGGCTGTCTTGAGCAGCAATTAATAATTTATTCTGCCTATCTTAATCTGCTTTTCTGTCTGTTTATCAATGGACCTTCACTGGAGAAACCACAGTGACAAGTCAGGAGGATTGTGGGATTTGATCCACTTCTGTCTTTAACTGTGAGCTGACTCTGGCTTTTGAGCACGCTGCTACTGCAGCTGAAATTGTACTTAACGTGCTTTGCTCAGTTCTGTTTTGTTTACTCTTGCATGTGACTGCTTCCCTCTCCTGCCCCTTTCTGCATCAAATAACCCATCATTCTCCAGGGTGAACCTTAAAAAATCACCACAACCCCCCACCCCAGACAGAACCCCTAATGCTTGCTGAACTAAACTGGTGGTTTCTGCCAATTTAGGGGAAGATTCTGGCCATTAAATGAGGTATTAAGCCAATAAATCTGCCAGAGAAACTATCTGCTGTTTTTATGTACAAGGTAGTCAGGTCCCTATGGTGAGTTTTTATTTGTTAAAATTATTTAAATAAACTATTTTTTAAAATTGATTTGATTTTTACCTCTTCAGTAATGTTTATTTTTCCTCTGCATTTTTGCTTGAAGTCTTTGCATGTTATTGTAGAAATTGAATATTGTTTTAAGGTTGGTGAGAGGCCCATGGATTAGAAAATTAATCTGAGTGTAGTTTGGAGAACAAAAAGCAGCGATAACCAGGTTGCTGCTGTTGGGAGGCCGAGTTTATATCCTTAGCCACACTTTATAGTGATTAATATGGAAAAGCGTTCATGTAGCATTTTAGTTCAGTAATTTTGTGTGGTTTTCTGAATTCTTAGGCTGTTCACGAGCCGCAGAAAATCAGGAGCCCATTCCCTGTGTTCGCCTGCCTTGGTTTTCGTGCTGGTGCTGCGTTTTGGCTTTGCCAGGCTGCGGGACCTGGCGGGGTCAGTGCAGCTCCAGGCCGCGCGTTCGGATCTGTCCCGCACGGGCTCCCTCCTTGCAGCCCTGCTTCAGATGTTTGTCTTGCCCTAATTAGATCCACGTAATCCATTCAGCCGGGCTGTGACGTCCCGCTCCCTTGTCCTGGCCGGCTTGGGCCAGACAATGAGCACAAAGATACAGTCGGACTCGTTTTCTCATTATTGATTTCACGCACCAGCTGGCAGCTGTTGGAGCTTGTTCGTTTTTATAACCCTCTGGGCAACTTTTTAAAAGTACTTTTCTTTGACCATCTGCTAAATGCAATTGGTTTAATAATTAAAGACTTGCCATCCCTTTTTGGAGAAATACAAATGCTGTCCGTGCAGCTGAGAGTTGGCTGGTTTTGTCTGGAGCATAGGTGGGATGAGTCCTGTCAGCGGCGCGGCCGCGGCCCCGGCGAGGCTCCCATCGCTCATGTTAATAAGGGGATGAAAAAGGAACTTTCTCTGGGTTTGTTTCGCACCAGCTGAGTGCAGCCTGTGGGGAGGGGAGGTTGTGTCTGAGCTCTGCCTGTTCTTAAGTCCTGAGAATTCCCAGTTCTTGCATTTGCAGGAGATGAGGGAAAAGCTTCTCGCTGGTTGTAAGCAGAGTATTCCAGCCGGAATTGTGCACCAGGGCAGTGAGGATGAGCAGCCTTTGGAGGTGTTTGTCCGTGCTGGCTGTGGCTGCACTGGTGACAGCAGGCCTTGGGACCACCATCTGCCTGTGCCCTGCCCGGGGCCAGGGTGCCACAGACCCCTCGGCACAAACTGGAAACCAAACTCCTGGAAAGCATAAAAACTTCAGTTACTTTCAGCTGCTCTGTTACTTTCAACTTAATCT
>VYZT01012696.1:0-22002 GCA_013400735.1 Pomatostomus ruficeps | reverse complement strand
ATATATATAGATATAGATATATAATGTAAAATAATAACAAGCATGATGAGATGGCTTGGTTAGCACAAGGTGCCAAGAGATCCAGAGGAAGGCTGAACGATTCTGCTTTCACCACTATTTTTTAATCTACTGCCCAACAACTGTGACAAGAATCTCACTAAAAAGAAATCAATATGCTCTTCTCATGAGAGATGAGAGATCAGGCGCTGTTTTTTTCTGTCTTAAGCAGCTCAAAGAACAAAGATGTGACCAAAACCCCGGTGCTGGAGCCATGAGCCCCATCAGCCAGCAGAGTTCTCTCCCTGCAGCCCCAGATTCCTCCTTTATTTAACAAATTCCACCCTCACAGATCCATATTTCTGTGCAGATTCTCCTGTGATCCATCATTCCATGAATATAAATCCCCACTTAGGAGTTCTTGAGTGTTATCAACCTCCATTCAAAAATACACACACAGAGATCCTCGTTCTGAACCTAATTGTGGGATTCTCATCAATTTTCTACATGGCAAAGCAGATTTTAAAGCTCTCTAAAATATATTGCCATGTTCACACATCACCCGACCAGAAGAGAGGGGTCAAAGGTAATAATCCTAAATTGCTAAAATATTTGCATAATAGCATTTCCTATTAAAGCCATAAATATTATCAATAGGAGGAATTAGTTTTCACAAAACAAATAAGGTGGCAGCCAAGGAAGTGGAACAAAACTGAATTTTCAGCAAATATTTGGCTGAACATAATTTAGTGTTGACAACTACATGGGGGAAGTCTGAGGAACAGAAAGGAAGCATCAGCTTTCTGTACTAGGCACAACACAGCTCCTCAGCAAGATAAAAAAAGTTACATTTCCGTGGCATCAAACAGCTGAAATAGAGCCTGGGCTGCTAAAAGAGCAGAAAGAAATCAAGGTTGAGAACACGATCCACCTGAGAAACAGCACAACAAGGATTTCCCTGCAATAATGAGCAAAACCTAATTAAACCTCCGTGCTGTAGGCACAGCGTTAATTTGAAATATCATGGGAATTTTGGTCACAGCCTCGGGAGACAGAGTGGGACACTGATTTTTTGTGGTGCCCTAGAAGCAAAACCAGATACTCTGCCAGGGTCACCTTCCTGCTGCTTTCACAGAGCCAGGGTGACAGAAACTTTTGTTTTCACCCAGCAGCTCTGGTTGGTGAGAAATGTGAGGCCTCAGCTGGTGTGCAAAAACCACCTTTTCTCCAATTAATCTGAGCTAGGGATTTTTTTTTAGAGAAAAAAGCATTTTTGATGACAATTTCTGGCACTGGAGAACACACCAGGGGTGAGCTGCTCGTGCATTTTGCTCCTGCATGAAAAGCACCACGACTTCCTCCACTTCAGTCTTGCATTCATCTGCTCCTAAATCCAAATATTATATCAGCTTTCAATAAATAATAAATAATTCAAAGTCCTTTCCAGCTTTTTTTCCACAAGACAGAGATTGCCATGCTTTGTGTTCAGTGTTCCTGGCCACAAGCCTGGTTTCACATTTGAATATTGTCTCCCTGGGCCTCCTCACCAAGGAATTCAGCATTTTTCAGAGCTCTCAGCTTGTTATCTTTGCCACTAGCACACTTCTCCCAAGGTGGAGTTGTCTGCAGAACTGAATTTGTGATGATTTTTGCATTTTCACTCGCAGAGCAAAACAAAAATGTAAAATACCTTTGGGTTGGAAAAGCAGTCCCTTCAGGCACTGCAAGAGAAACACAGACGGGTAAAAACCCTTGGCTGTTTACAAAAACATTCTGGGACACATTTACCTGTTTTATTCTGCTTAGCAGGCCCCATGGAAATACTATTTTTTAACAAAACTGCCACAATCTGTGGAATTCAAACCTCTGCAGGTATCCGTGACTGACTAAATCCCTGAGGGTGGAATGGGAGTCTCTGAATTAATTCCTCAAAAAAATGGGCGACACTCAAAGATGGGCAGGTGATGCCTTGGTGGGACTACCTAAAAACAGAGGTTAGACAAAATTCAGAGAATACAAAGCAGTTCTATTTATTTTAAGAGACTACAAAGCAGTGATTTATTTATTGCAGGGCCTTCAGGTGCATTCAGGGCAGTCAGAGCCCACCCAGGGCCTGCACCCTGAAATGGACGGCGGCTCACGGGTTTCTCACACTTTTATCAGTTTGGTTTATCTCTATATCAGGGGTTAATTTTTTAATTCCAGCTTCAGGGAATGAAGTCATTGACCCCAAGTTTGCTCCGCCAATTCCCTGTTGTTTCCATCTCTGGGGGCTGAGGCAGTGAGGGCTCCTTGAGTTCCAGGCCTGGAGAGGAATTCTTTTGTCTGCCCAGAATGGGAGAGCAGCAGCCAGCACTGCCCGTGGGGTCTGGAGTTATAAAGAATCACAGGATTCCATGAAAAATAGAGAAATTAAAATCCTAAAGCATCACAGGGAGCTCAGAGAATCACACCAAGGAGCTGACTCTGGTGGTCACAGCAGTGACCAGACCAGAACTGGAAAAAGGACATTGGTGCTCACCCAAAATTAACAAAATATTTTAAAACAGAGCAGCACATCCGAGCTGGTTTCAACCCACGTATTCCTTCCTGGCATCCTGAGGGTAAGAATGTTAAAACTGGTAAAGGGAATCACTTTAGTATTGTGCTTTATTTATTTAATTAGTTAAATAGGCAGATTTATTGCAATTTTTATGTTTTTCTAAGCGTAAATTACACTTGCATTGTGTTTTCAATCTATTTCATACCACTCTGCCAAATCAAAAATTGCATGGGACATTAAATATCTTTAAATAAATAAGTTTGACATTAAATATTACCCTCTCCAGGCATGGAATATCTGAAAGAACCTGGTGTAAGAATATTGGATTCTGACAAAATTTATTGCAGATTTTAAATCAACGCCTTTACCAATGAAACAGGGAACCTCAAAAAAGGGATGTCTGAATTGTAAGGGTTTATTTCCCATAAATCCATATATATTCATTATATCCCACTCATTAAACTCTTTATCATTCAAGTCTCACAATAACCATTCCCTTGGATTACAGATTTCCTGACAGGAAGTCCATTTCTCCTGTGACAAAATTTTAACGTTACCTTTGTCTCTGGAATTGCCAAAATGTTATAAGATTATTTTTAAAATTAACATTAAAATTAAAATTAAAATTTTAAAAAAGGTAGGAATGTCAGAGAAGAGACAGTTTAATATCAAATTTTCCAAGGTTGAACTGACTCTTTTTTGGAGTTAAGCAACTTTAAAGGATCCTTTCCTAAAGCCACAGAGACATTTGTGCTGGTGAAATGTGTTCAATTCTACTTCTTGGCATTCCATGATTTTTATTAGAAAATATCATTTATTTTCAAGATCATTTATTTTCAAGATCATTTATTTCTGAATTATCCACGACAAAAAGCAACATTTTGTTTTCCCTCCTGGTGCTCCCTGTGCTGTGGATTTCAACACTGCAGTCGTACCTCTCCTCTAAACTCCATCACAGCATCACTATGACAGAAAATTCCTTTAGTCGTTATTTTAAGCAAAATGTTTCACTCAATGCTCATTGCAAAGCAATTTCCTGGTTTCTTTTGCACTAGGGATTGTCTTTTAATAAAACCTGACATCCAAAGGTTCTTTTCACATCATAAAAAAGGCCCAAAAACTCCTTTTCACTCTCATTATGACCCACAAAGCAAAAAACTTCAGTAACCCCAAAAAGAAGAATCAACTCTTATGGAAGAACATCCAGACAGAGCAGAAATTCACTTTTTCGGGTGAAAACCTTCCAAGGAAAGAGTCAACACCAGGGGAATGGGGGAAAAAAGAGAACTGTGTCCCCCAGCCCTTTTTCTTTATCACCAACCAGTGTGAATCAACAGATCGAAGCCAAAAAATTAAATTTTCCTTAACACCTTCATGAGCTGCTCAGAGCACACGATTTGGGTGTCTCACGTCACCTAAAACAACTCACGTCAGCACCTTGCAAGCATTCATTTGTATTTTTAAGATGCACAATTTTAATAGCAATTTTTTTTAAAAAAAAAAAAAAGGGAAAATAAAAAAGAACCAGAATCCAAGAGAACGTGAGGCAGCAATGGCTTATTCTGAAACGAGGGTAGACGTGGCAGAGAAAAACATCGCTCTCCAAAAGCCTGACGTGCACTCTGAAAGTGCTAAGATGCTGGTTTTTGTCAGAGTTGTTCAGTTTTGCTTTGCTCTAGGCACTTTCTTTAATTTTTAGACCAAACTGGCTGATCTGCCACAGGTTTTGGTGATCTGGTGGGAAACAGCCCAAGAAATCCCCCCAGAAGTGAAGAAACTCCCCTGCTCTTGGTCAGGTTCAGTGAAATGCAGCTAAATCAGAATTTATCGCAGCCTTTAATCCTCCGGACCCTCTGAGGTGCTCCAGCCTCTTCATAAATCACCCTCAGACCTGTGCTCAGGCAAGGACTGGGCCTGCAGGAGTTTAATCCTATTTTCCTCTTGTTCTATTAATGATTCCATTTATTAATCAGTGAGTGGGACAATTATTACAAGTGAGACCCCTCCCTTTGCAGTCTCGACACCTGAGAGAAGCTGGAGCCTCGTGCGTGGATCTGTTCACTGTCACCAAAAAATCCAAAAGAAGCCATCCACCCCTCCTCAGAAAATCCATAAATAAACTTCTAGGACTAATCACCCAGAAACCTTTGAGAACTCCACTGGCTGCTGATCCCAGACCTTAAATGAAATCCCACTGCTTTCAGAGCAGTGATATCATTCCAAATATTACTTATATTATATTATTATTAATATGTTCATCCAACACTCACCTTCTTATCAAAAACTTCATTTATTCTAACGAGGTTCTGGGCAACCTGAGCAAACATTGACAAAAAGCAGAACTTTCGCAATTAAAAGACAAAAAAAAGTAATCAAGACCTGTCACTCTCCTACAAGTTGCTTTTATAATGAAACTGCTAGAAAATAAATCTTCAAAAGTTGAACTTGTTACTTAGGAATGATGCCTTAAGATTTAGATTTTATATTTTTCAGATCCTGCCCTGCTTTAGTGTGAGACTCTCGCACTCCCCACGGGCCGGGAGCTCCTGTTCTCCCATCCTGCTCAGACACAACAAATCCTCTCCAGGCTGCACTCAAGGACACCTCGTTGGCCCAGGCCCCCAAAGATGGAAACGGAGCCTCTACAAGGGGGGACAGACTTGGCCTCAATGACTTCATTCCCTGCAGCTGCAATTGGAGGATGAACCCTGAGCTGGGAATGGATCCAAACTGATCCAAGTGCAGCAAACTCGTGCCCCGGGTCCAGCTTGGCTGTGGCCTCTCCCGGAGAGGCTCTGAGTGCCCGAGGTGTCCCTGTTGAAGGCCCTGCAATAAATCCCCATTTTATTCTCTCAATCTTGTCAATAAATCCCCATTTTATTCTATGAATCTTGTCAATAAATCCCCATTTTATTCTATGAATCTTGTCAATAAATCCCCATTTTATTCTCTTCATCCTGTCTGGCCTCTGCTCTAGGGAGCCTCTCCTCAGGCACCAGAACTTCCAACATATTCTGATCAAATCAGGTAAATTGGCAATGAAAACAATTTTTCTGCACCAGTTCTACATCCACTCATGGCTTTTTGTAGGATCAGTGCTCAAAGCTGCTCACATTTTGGTAGAGGAAAATGCCATTGAGGAGGTGGATGTTCATCCATCCCTGGAACAGGCCTGAAAAAATCCCAGCTTCAACGGGATGTGAGCAAAGAACCACTGCTTGCACCAAGAAGAAATCAGCAACTGTGGTAAAAATTTCCATAATAAATTCTCCTCTAATTCCATTCCCAGTTTAATTAAATCCCCGGTTTAATTACTACAGCACAAAAAAAAAAAAAGCACTGATCAGGGCCACAACTCTACACAAAATAGCTCAAATGCTGTTTCAGTTTTTAAATGAAGTGCCTGAAAAAAATACTCAAAAGATAATTAAGCCTTTCTATAACAAGCCTGTGAAAGTGATCAGAGATACATTTAAAACGAGCAGAGCTGCAATTGGGTAAGAAAAGAGGATAAAATGTTCCAGTTGCTTGGTAGTGTTTGAAATATAGCACGGTTATATTTACTGACAAGTGGGAAGTTGTTTGAAATGCAGAAGTATTTAAAAGTAATTTCTGGGCTTTGGGGTTTGAGCTTTTCATAGACGTTTCTATTAACGAAGCCTTCATTCACATAAATAATGTGCAAGATGACATAAATATTCTGCTCCTGCAGGGTTTTAAAGAAGACTCAATCCTCACATCGTTGCAATTAAGAGCAAAAGTGAAAAAAAAAAACAACCCAACAGCTTTTATGGGGAGCTGAGGGCAATCAGAGCTCGTTGATTTTCCCGTTGCTGGCTGAGAAATTGATGTGCAAACATTTACAGCAAACCATAAATAGAGTTTGAGGCAGCCAAAATACCCAGGGCAGGACGAGACTCCTTAATGAGGGAACATCTCTGAGGCTCTGGTAAAATCCTCGCCAAATCCGTGGAGGTTTGGTCGCCAAATCCGCGGAGGTTTGGTCCCGCAGAGTTTTGGGCAGGAAATGGCCACAGGAATTTCAGTTAAAGTGAAAATGTGTTCCTGATCTGAGGTCTCGGATCCCCATTATCAGAAATTTCTCAGCCAAATTTCCTCTTCCGTCACCTCATAAAATCCAGAGGGTTAAAATGGACGCTCCTGTGGAGGTGGCATTGAGGAGTCGCTGTGCCCTGGGTCACCCTTTATTAAAATGAGACCCCCACAAGCCAATTAATGACAATTTCTATATTGATATTCAGGTCCTGAAGGTGCTCATTGCATTCCTGATTACTTTATATTGTGCCTTATCTGATACGCATGGAATTTATTCTTGTCAAGTCAACTTGCACCAGCAAAAGGTCTTATTTTAGGCAATATTCCCTTCCTCAGGAGGTCAATGTTTTAGATTCTGTCATTATTTCTTTCGTTTGAGAGAATATAATACATTTTAATTACTTTAATACATTTAAAAAACTTGTTTCTTACTGTGTCACAATTTATGGATTCAGTTACTAAGAGAAAAACCAGGCAAATCTCAAAAACAGATACTGGCAGATAGAAAAATCTAAATGTGTTCAAATTGTCTTTAAAAAGCTTTAACAAAAATAGCTGTTATCCAAAAAGTTGCCTACATTTCACTTATTTCCCACTTATTTCCTCTCTTCCATGAGTTTGGGTTTGTTTATATCAAAGAAACAACTTCATTTTTAAATTCATTTTTGCCTTTAATTAGGGACAAAGAGAGAAATCTCCCAGCTGACTCGATACCCTGCAAATGGACTGGAAGGGCAGTTCAAAAATTTCAATTTCAATCTGAAATTAATTTCAAAATACACCTGTTGTTCTCTAAAGTAAGGATACAAACCTAATAATAATTCTTAATAAAATTTTCTTTTGAAGATTTACTGGATAATAGGAGATTCAGGAAGACTCCAAGTTCTCACTGTTTTACAGAGCACAATTCTTTGTGCCTGAATCATGAAAAAAAAATGTGATTTCTGCTCCTGGCATCACATTTCCTTTCCAAGGCAAATGTTGTTCACGTCCATGATATTAATACACTTCCACAGAGATCTAACCCCAAAAAAACAGATAAATTGACATATTTAAAACACATAAATAGTCACAGTGGCATGCCAAGCTTAACAGCACTGATGATTCTGCACCTAAATGGAAACGCAATCATTTTGTATCGTTATTACCTGAAGATATTTGTTTAATTTGCTTTTCTAATTTCCAGATCCGCAGAAAATGTCGCACGCGTTTGCAACACCTGAAATCCAGGGCGCTGGAAATGATAAAATTTTCCTGACTAATTAGCATGAAAAGTGAGAAATCAATAACCAAGAGAGGATAAAGTACTAATTAATGAATTACGTAACTTAGAACCAATAAAGATTTTCTTTGTATGCTAAAAATGTATAAATAAGCGAAAAATTTTATATCGGCGCCTGCGCGGAGGCCGAAATTTTGTGAGCCCCGCACACCTCCCAGATAAGAATAAAGCTCACTGACATTAAACCACGGTGTCAGGGGGTCTTATTTATCCCAACAACTTTGTAGGATTGCGGTGACGAGGGAAGCGTTTAACTGATTGCTGCGTAATAAACAATTTTATCAGCGCTCTCCAGAACCCATTACTGAACTGTAAAAGCGCTGCAATCAGGTGTTACCCAAAACATCAGGAAGTGAAGATAAACCACTCGTTTTCTGATAAGCGGCTGAAAATGCGCCTGAAATTTAAAAACTCTTCACAGCTGCAGTCCTGGGTTTGGATTCCCTATTCGCAGTTATTCCTTCCCTGCAGGTTCCTGCTGGGCTGGCTCCAGATCTCCATCCCACTGTCCCACCCACCCTGGCACCATTTTGCCCCAAAACCGACTGGGAAATTTGTTTACAGGTTCCAAATCCGTTGTGTGCTCTCAGAGTCAGCCAGAGATGCTCAGAAATATCAGTTTCACCTCCCAGGGCAATTCAACCCCTCTCCGTGACTCCGTTTTTCTTTCCTGCTCCTCTAACACCTCTTGGTTTCTTTCAATCCCCTCTATCCCAGCTGGAGCCTTGGTTTGTTGCTCCTTTTCTACCACAGAAAGGTGAGCAGGGACCTGATTTGGACATTTCTGCTTGTCCCAATCTGAGATAAATTTGAGAGGAAACTTCCCCAAAAGTGCCTCCTCTAAAAGGCAGAATTCAACCCTTCCCCCAGCTAAGGTTCAGAAGGAATTTTCTTGGAGGAAAGTGAAAAAAACCTGTTTATTTACCAAGCAAGGTGCACAGAAAAGAGAATGAATAATGTTGGATAATGAACCTGCTCTGTTGGGGGAAAGATGGGGGATTTTAGAGCCCCTTCTTGCTCTGGCTGAGCTCCTCCTGAAGTTTGGGCCGGGGTCTGGCAGCTCCTGTCGGTCCCGCTAAATGTCTCCCCTGCAGATGGTCGGATTTTTGGATAAAAAACCCAAGCCAAACAGTCCAAGAAGAAGGAAAAAGAAAAAAATACAGAGTGCCAGAGAAAGGAAAGAGACTTCTTTTCCTAGCTAAGAGGCCGACAGCTAGAGAGGAACGTAAACTGACCCCACAGTATCTCAAGGAGTTTCAAACCAAACGGCACCGGAGTTCCCCGGCTGCTGCCCTGCCCAGCTGAGAGCTCCAGGAGCCATTCCTGGGCATCAGCAGCCCCTGGGGAAACCCAGAGCAGAAAATCACCCCGGGACAGTGCCGATCTCAGGTGTTGGGCCAATATTGGCACCACCAGGATTGGTGGGATCATACCAGGATATTGCCTCTGGATAAAAGTTATTTAATTCCAGGGCAAAGCAAAAAAGAGGATTTTTTACACTCTCAGAGCTGTTTTAAGCCCTTCACTCCAGGAGGGGTCCATCAGCCACTGGCAGCTCTCACTTACCCTGTTCTTATTTCCCTGAGAATTGTTAGAATCAGCGGCACTGAACACCGGGGCTGGCTAATGGTTTCCCACTCGGCCTGGGTGCTTATTTTCTGTAATTTCCCACCTATAAATTAGCATTTCTCTTGCTGACAGGGGTAATTATCAGGTTGAAATCCACCTTCGACTGAAATGAATCACTTAATTAAGACCGCGGCGCGATTCTTACTGGGTAGAAAAGTATTTTTTCCAGTAATTTGGAGTACCCTGAGTTCTGCCCTAGCCACAGGAGCAAGGCAGTGTAATAACATCCTCTGGAATCATAATTTGCACTTGCACGGGATAAAGGTGGCGAATATTTCTTGAAGAACACCACGGGAAACGCCATCACACTTGAACTGGTTTCATTCAAATTCTGCCCACGTGGCTTGACACGCAAATGTGTTTTCAAATAACACCCCCGCTAATTGCAGCGGCTCCTTTCCGACTCAAATTTCAAGGAATCTTTCAAAGGAAACGTTCAGCCCGAGAACGCTAAACCCATTCAAACAAAATAATTACTGTTTTCACTACCCTTCAAATGGCACCTTCTAACGAGCAGGTTGTAGGCTTTCAAAATTAGCAGTTTTACCTTGATATTGAATCTCCAGCTGATTTTTCTCTCTGGGACACCAGAATGGTAAATTTCCACTGATCTTGGTCTCGTGGAGAAAATAGATTTTTTTTTTTCCCTTACTGGTCTTAGTCTCATGGAGAAAATGGATTTTCTTTTTTCCTTACTGGTCTTGGTCTCATGGAAAAAATGGATTTTTATTTTTTTCCTTACAGATTATCCCGAACCTACAGCTGGTAAAACAAGTGCAAATATTACTTTAACATTGTGTTTTTGTGAAAGCTACAGAAATCACTGAGGTAATACAGGATTTCCGATGGGGGAAATATTGATCTTTATGACAAAAAATGAGAGGAATGATAGAGAATAATACGCTTGCAGTAGTAAAATAAACCATTTACACAATAAATATCAAAGCCATGTTTTGAAAATTGAAAAAAATTGCAATTAAAAAGCTCTGTTGGGTCAGCTTTGCACACAGGCTCACCCTCAGTCACAAACAAGGGCAATTTCTTCTTTCACAGGTATTCCCTAGAGCTCATTTTTAGCGTCTTATTATTAAAAAAATTAGTCAATTTTTTTAAAAATTAGTCATTTTTTTCAATAGTGAGTAAAAATAAATCCACATAAAGTAATTCCATAGGTACTACCGATACATAAAATCGATGTAATGCAGTTTTTAATATCTTTTCTAAAGCCTCAGGTTCATCCTTTTAGCTGTAAAAAGTGAGAAAGTTCAGATCTGAGACAGAGCCTGTTTGTCCAGTGGAAATATTAATTAAAAACCTTAAAAAAAGCTTTTAACGAGAGCTTTTTATGTTGAGTCTTGGGCGACGGAAGAGGAATGCAGAACTTTAAAGAGCTGATGCTTCAATATCTCTTAAATTAAAAGCAAATCAAGTGTTTATGAAGAGTCTTTGTGCGATTAAAATCTACCATCAATAAGGAATTAATTTTCATGTCTCTGTTCACACAACAAGAGTTATCAAATACCAAGGAGATCACAAAATTCAGTGAGCGCTTTTATTGACTTAAAGGTAATAAACAGAACTTTTATTTCCCTAATCTGTGAAAGTAAATTGATTTATTTATAGGAACTGTCAGATAAAAAAGCAGTGGCAGAGAGAAGCAGGAAGTTCAGCTACAAGGCTGTTGTTGCTGCTACTACAACAAATCTGGTGAAAATCTTATCAACAAACTTGCAAAAAGAAAATTTACAACATTTTTACTTAAACTTCCTCACCATTAGCTCAGGCATCAGCCTACTTCCAAATAGATTAGATAATTAAGAGAAAGGAAAATCAAATTTGTGGATGTTTCAAAAGGAAAAAGAAAACTTTAAGAGCGTCCAGTGCCTAATACCACTAAGGATGAAACAGGAAACTTTCAGTTCTTGTGCTTTTACCGATAATCACCATAAAGGGTCATTAAAGGCCACGATTTTTAAGGTGAAGCTGACACAAATTGGTCACTTGGAACGCTTCAAATTAAACCTTTATAGACACAACTCCCACTGAGCTTTCATGGATTTCTTCAGACTCAGCCACAGCCCTTGTAAGAGGAAGGGGCTGAGGAACAGAGGGAAAATCAGGGAATTATTTCACTTTCCTGGCTCAATTCCACCTGCACTCGAAACACGAAGTTTAAAACTCGATAAAAAAGTACAGCTTAAATATTAAAACGCCAGGACTTTAGTAAAAGGTAAGCGAAGCAAGAATTGCAGCTGAATTTCAGTAACTGAGCAAATGATCAGCTAAAGATTAATTATCTGAGTTATTCTGTTTGTCCAGCTGCACTGATGGTCAGTAGACCCAAAGAGATTCGAACAATAACTGATTTTTCAATTAAAATTCCCATTCATAGAGGGTGAAGGGAAGAACTGGAGAATTTCCAGAGATACCATCCATCATCGTGACCTGGGAAGTAGACAGGTCAAAGCAAGGAAGAGGAGGTTACTTCATCATCAAACCCCCCTTCTCAAAATCATAAGCCTTGAAAGGAGTTCAGAGCGCATGCTTAATTAGTTTCCAGCTAATTACCATACAAAGCGGGGAGTGGGAGGTGGCAATGATATGAATCTGCATTTGCATTGAATTTCTGTGGATAAACAGACCTTGGAATGCTCTGTGACTTTGCCCCGTGTGTTGGGAAGTGATTCCACGCAGCGTCCCGTCCGTAATTAATTAATTAATAAAGCGTACACTTTCTAACTTCGTTGTTAGGGTGTGGTAACACAGATTCTTTCCCATGGGAATTTTTCTCTTCTTCTTCCTGTTTTATAAATAAAGATAAAGTTTGGATGTTATTGAAACGGTCTCTGGGAAAGATGGGTGGTTCTAACCTGGCCAATCGGCCTAGGGGGAGGTTTTGGATTGACCCAATCCAGACGACCTTTGAAAAGTCTATATAAGTTTTATAATTAAATAATAAAGTCAGATTTTTGCCACTCAACCGTCTCGATTTCTTCACTCGGCTAGCGGCTCAGCAGTGACATTAGAGAGTCTTGTCCATCTCAGTTGGGTATCGATACCAGATCTGTACCCATATTTTGGTAAAATACACTCCTAAATTCCTCTGTCAGCAGCTTTAACTCCAGCCACTCCTCCGAGGTCGTGAAGGATTTTCAGCCCTCCAGGACAGCCTTACCTGCAAACACAGCCCCCTCCCGTCCCTGCACATCTCTCCACCAGGAAGGCTCTGCCTAAGAATGAAATTTTCCCAGCAGAAACGATTCTCCTACAAAAAAACCCCAAAGCTCTGTATGCAAAACTGAGGTAACGCTGAAACCGCCTGTGGATAATGTGCAATCACACGTTCCGCGTCCAGCTGAACAATTATAAATTATCAATTGTGGTATCTTCATTAGATGCAAGCAGCGCACAGTGAGAAACACACGATGTGTGATCTCCTCTGTCGCTGATTTGTAAGAGTGTTTATTTAGCTGTTGCTTGTCCTTGCAGTGATCCAAACCTCCAGAAGGTAAAAACACCTGCTGGCCTGAGAAACTGAAAATATTCTCATTATCCACCCAGATGTTTTTACCTCACGCCCCAAATCTGCAACAAAGGGAGAATTAAAGTAACAAAACTTCTGCTTCACCCTGAGCCTAATTTTTTGAGTTGTTGCCTCAAACTTGTCTGGGCCAACTTATTCATCGTGAAGTTATCACATAATTTATTGTGAAGTTATCCTGTTATTTATTGTGAAGTTATCCCATTATTTATTGTAAAATTATCACATAATTTATTGTGAAGTTATCCCATTATTTATTGTGAAATTATCACATAATTTATTGTGAAATTATCACATAATTTATTGTAAAATTATCACATAATTTATTGTGAAATTATCACCTTATTTATTGTGAAGTTATCACGTTTGCACCAAAGTTCTTCACCTTCAACCTTCAAATTCATCCCTTCAAACCAGCTCCTTCTCCCTGGAATTCATACCAGTAATAAACCTCCTTTAAAATCATCACTTTGAGGTCCAACAAATGAAAATATTCTTAGCTGCAAACTACACCAAAGGCCACAGCTTCTCCTTGGGGCAGAGCTCTCCCATTTCTGCATTAGCAGTGGGTAAAAATCAGTCTATTATATAAATTTATAAAGGAAAATTGGAGGGCTCTGACTGAATGTTGACTCAAGCCTTGAATAATCACGTTCTGAGACTCCTGAGGACTCCTGTGCAGGTTCAGAAGCACAGGGAGAACAGAGAATTGAATAATTCTTCTACATTTTCTTATCTATCAAGTATAAGAAGAGGATTTCCCTTTCTGCCAAGGCCGGTTTCCTGATTTTGCAACCTGAAATCAACATAATTAAAAGAAAACAACGCTGTGGAGGAGTAGCATCCTCATGTCCGTATCAGCTGCACATCTGTAAATGTGATAAATCAGCAGGACGAAGCCATCAAAGCAAGAATGAGGATTTTCCAGTTTTTTCTCCCGATCTGTGTTTTCAACATGAACAGAAAGGTCTTGCATGGACCACGCCAATTTTCCTGATACACCACGAGGAAACTGATCTCAGATAGCGGATCCAATCTGAAAATCTGAATATCTGAGTATCTGGACATCTGAATATCTGAATCCCCTGAATATCTGCATGCTGATGTGCTCTGGTTGGGTGGAGTTTGGGGAATATCTGGACATCTGAATCCCCTAAATGTTGATTTGCCCTGGATGGGTGGACTTCGGGGAAAATCTGAATATCTGAATCCCCTGAATGCTGATTTGCTCTCGGTGGGTGGATTTGGGGGAATATCTGAATTCCCTGAATACTGACGTGCCCTGGGTGGGTGGATTTGGGGGAATATCTGAATCCCCTGAATGCTGACGTGCCCTGGGTGGGTGGATTTGGGGGAATATCTGAATCCCTGAATGCTGACTTGCCCTGGATGGGTGGAGTTTGGGGGAATATCTGAATTCCCTGAATGCTGATTTGCTCTGGATGGGTGGAGTTTGGGGAACATCTGAATATCTGGATATCTGAATATCTGGATATCTGAATATCTGGATATCTGAATCCCTGAATGCTGATTTGCTCTGGATGGGTGGAGTTTGGGGAACATCTGAATATCTGGATATCTGAATATCTGGATATCTGAATCCCCTGAATGCTGACGTGCTCTGGATGGGTGGAGTTTGGGGAATATCTGAATCCCTGAATGCTGAAGTGCTCTGGATGGGTGGAGTTTGGGGCAGGATGAGCTGCTGAGGCTGCACCCAGCTCACAAAGCCTCTCCCTGGTGCCTTTGCAAAAGAGCAAAGGCCATGAAGAACAGAGCTGGGAAGAAATCACCTCAGAGGTTTGGAAAGGGCTGAATTTAAAAGCTTTGCTGGCTGGGCCTGAATTTTAAAAAGCGCTGTCAAAGCCACAGTAGCATTTCCAGCATATTCCACATTTCCAGTGTATTTCTGCATCCCTTGCCCTCATATTTCATCAGGATTTCTTCACATCTGTTTCTTGCTCCTCTTTCTTCCTTCCAGCTCTATCCTCGCTCTCTCTCTTTTGTTTTGCCTCACATATTCTGAATTCTGAATTATTTAGGGAAGCTCAGAGCCTACAGAGCACTGCCAGGTTTATCCTGCTTTGTTTGCAACGTGCCAGGAAAATCCTCGGCGCAAGCCAATCAAATAAAATATTCATTTCGGGACCGCCCGAACAAGATATTTAGAAAGCTCCTAAGGCTTTTCGTGGTTTTTTATTTGTTTCTTTGTAATTTTTTGCTTGGGGTTTTGAAGTTCTGTGTTTGTGGAGCTCAGGCTTTGGTACTACAAGGAGTAAAGCTGTTGTATTCCTGCTCTCACTTGGGGACACGCTGCTCATTAAGGTCATTGTCCCAGTTTGAGACAAATTTGAGAGAAAATTTCCCAAAAGGGTGTTTTTTCTAAAAGGCAGAATTTCAGCCCCTCCCACAGCTAAGGTTCGAAAGGAATTTTTTTGGAGGAAAGGGGGGAAAAAACCTGTTTATTTAATAAGCAAGGTGTGCGCAGGCAGAGAAAAAGAAGAAATTAATGATGTTAGATAATAAACTTTTTTTTTTATGGAGAAAGATACTAAAGCTGTGTCACCAAAGCCATGACACCAAAACTGACACCAAAGCTGCGACACCAAAACTGGCACCAAAATTGCGACACCAAACTGTGACACCAAAGCTGGGACACTAAAACTGCGGCACCAAAGTGATGGCACCAAAACTGTGACACCAAATCTGTGACACCAAGGCAGCAACCCCAAAGTTGTGACACCAAGGCTGTGACACCAAAGCTGTGGCACCAAGGCTGTCACACCAAAGCTACGACACCAAAGCTGTCACACCAAGGCTGTGACACCAAAAGTGTGGCACCAGAACTGTGACACCAAGGCTGTGGCACCAAAACTGTGACACCAAGGCCATGACACCAAAGCTGTGACACCAAAGATATGACAGCAAATCTGTGACACCAAAACTGTGGCACCAAGGCTGTCACACCAAAGCCGCAACACCAAGGCTGTGACACCAAATCTGCGGCACCAAAGCTGCGGAATCAAAGCCGTGACACTAAAACTGACACCAAATCTGTAATGCCAAAACTGTGACACCAAAGCTGCGACACCAAATCCATGACACCAAGGCTGTGACACCAAAGCTGTGACACCAAGGCTGTGGCACCAAAACTGTGACACCAAGGCTGTGACACCAAAGCTGTGACACCAAGGCTGTGGCACCAAAACTGTGACACCAAGGCTGTGACACCAAAGCTGTGACACCAAGGCTGTGGCACCAAAACTGTGACACCAAGGCTGTGACACCAAAGCTGCGACACCAAAGACATGACAGCAAATCCGTAACACCAAAACTGACACCAAAGCTGTGACACCAAGGCTGTGGCACCAAGGCTGTCACACCAAAGCCGTGACACCAAAACTGACACCAAATCTGTAACGCCAAAACTGTGACACCAAAGCTGTGACACCAAGGCTGTGACACCAAAGCTGTGACACCAAATCTGTAACGCCAAAACTGTGACACCAAAGCTGTGACACCAAGGCTGTCACACCAAAGCTGTCACACCAAAGCTGCGACACCAAAGCTGGGACACCAAAGCTGTCACGCCAAAACTGTGACACCAAAACTGTGACACCAAAGCCGTGACACCAAAACTGACACCAAAGCTGTGACACCAAAGCTGTGGCACCAAGGCTGTCACACCAAAGCAGCAACACCAAAGCTGTGACACTAAAACTGACACCAAATCTGCAACGCCAAAACTGTGACGCCAAAGCTGTGACACCAAGGCTGTGACACCAAAGCTGTCGCGCCAAAGCTGTGACACCAAAATTGCGACACCAAAGCTGTCACACCAAAACTGACACCAAAATTGTGACACCAAAGCTGTGACACCAAAAGTGTGGCACCAGAACTGTGACACCCAGGCTGTGACACCAAAGCTGCAACACCAAATCCGTGACACCAAAGCTGTGGCACCAAAGCTGCTACACCAAAGCTGAGACACCAAATCTGCAGCACCAAAGCTGTGACACAAAAACTTTGGCACCAAGGCTGTGACAACAAAGCTGTGACACCAAAACTGCAACACCAAAGCTGTGACACCAAAACTGACACCAAATCTGTGACACCAAAGCTGAGACACCAAATCTGCGGCACCAAAGCTGCGGAATCAAAGCTGCAACACCAAAGCCGCAACACCAAAACTGACACCAAATCTGTAACGCCAAAACTGTGACACCAAAGCCGCAACACCAAAGCCGTGACACTAAAACTGACACCAAATCAGTAATGCCAAAACTGTGACGCCAAAACTGTGACACCAAAACTGTGACACCAAAGCTGTCACGCCAAGGCTGTCACACCCCGGCGGGCAGCCGCTCTCGCCGCGGTGGCTGTCACTCGAGGACCCACAGTGACATCTGCTGGAGTCCCTCGCTCCGAAGGCACCGCTCAATCCCCCACCGGAGCCTTCTCTTCCTCTCAGCACCAGAGAGAAGGAAATCGATCCCACGGAATCATCAATAACGCGGAGCCGAGCGCCTGCGAGGGAGGCGGGTGCTGAGCGCTGACGCTGCAGCAGGAATCCCAAATCCCAAATTTTGGCATTCCCCTCTCCTCCCCTTTGTTTTCTCCGCTCAGAAGATGAAAAACAGCTCCAGAGCGCTCTGCAGAGCGGTCAGAGACAATGAGCACCCAAGATTTGATGGTTCACTGAGAGCACAGCTGTGGAGAGCCGCCAGGTTCCTGACAGACTCAAATCCCTCCAAGTTTTCCCAACCATGGATTTTTTTCTTTCCTCTTCTTCCAAGCAGAGAGTTCAAATCCTCCTAATCTTAATTGAGCGACTCGAGCACACTCCTGGAGCGCGTCGAACACATTGAAAACTTGGAGCTGATTCCGGTTACAAGGTTTTAACAACACTAATTCCACTCAGCAGTTNGGTTACAAGGTTTTAACAACACTAATTCCCCTCAGCAGTTCCCCCTCCATGGCCTTTTTCCTGATTTTTTTTTTTTTTTTTTTTCTTTTTTTGCTGTTAACCGAAATATCTTCCTGTAAAGCTGAAATTCAGCACAGGATTGACAACAACCACTTTGGCATCGTGGGTAAAGCCTTTCCAGGTGCCTTTTCCGTGTGCTGAGGGTAAGAAATCCCTGGGGATGGGATCACTTTAGGATATTTGTGAGTGTCCTGCCCCAGTGGCTCTGAGAGGAGGATTGCTAAGCCAGGATTTTTTATTTTTTCCCACAGCAGCACGTAAAGGAAAAAGAAATTAGCAGCAAACAACAAAATTCAGGAGGAGAAGAGAGAATTTCACAGCTCATTTTGCAGAAGTCAGAGGTTGGGCATCCTGAAGCTTCCAGGAGTAGGACAGATTTAAATTTTTTTTGCCTCCAAAAGGGGCAAAAAGTGAGTGAAATGTCTTAAATCACAGATCCAAAAGGGGCAAAAAAGGATTAAAATTGCTTGAATCAGAGATCCGAATGGGCAAAAAGTGAGTGAAATGTCTTAAATCACAGATCCAAAAGGGGCAAAAAAGGATTAAAATTGCTTGAATCAGAGATCCGAATGGGCAAAAAGTGAGTGAAATGTCTTAAATCACAGATCCAAAAGGGGCAAAAAAGGATTAAAATTGCTTGAATCAGAGATCCGAATGGGCAAAAAGTGAGTGAAATGTCTTAAATCACAGATCCAAAAGGGGCAAAAAAGGATTAAAATTGCTTGAATCAGAGATCCGAATGGGCAAAAAGTGAGTGAAATGTCTTAAATCACAGATCCAAAAGGGGCAAAAAAGGATTAAAATTGCTTGAATCAGAGATCCGAATGGGCAAAAAGTGAGTGAAATGTCTTAAATCACAGATCCAAAAGGGGCAAAAAAGGATTAAAATTGCTTGAATCAGAGATCCGAATGGGCAAAAAGTGAGTGAAATGTCTTAAATCACAGATCCAAAAGGGGCAAAAAAGGATTAAAATTGCTTGAATCAGAGATCCGAATGGGCAAAAAGTGAGTGAAATGTCTTAAATCACAGATCCAAAAGGGGCAAAAAAGGATTAAAATTGCTTGAATCAGAGATCCGAATGGGCAAAAAGTGAGTGAAATGTCTTAAATCACAGATCCAAAAGGGGCAAAAAAGGATTAAAATTGCTTGAATCAGAGATCCGAATGGGCAAAAAGTGAGTGAAATGTCTTAAATCACAGATCCAAAAGGGGCAAAAAAGGATTAAAATTGCTTGAATCAGAGATCCGAATGGGCAAAAAGTGAGTGAAATGTCTTAAATCACAGATCCAAAAGGGGCAAAAAAGGATTAAAATTGCTTGAATCAGAGATCCGAATGGGCAAAAAGTGAGTGAAATGTCTTAAATCACAGATCCAAAAGGGGCAAAAAAGGATTAAAATTGCTTGAATCAGAGATCCGAATGGGCAAAAAGTGAGTGAAATGTCTTAAATCACAGATCCAAAAGGGGCAAAAAAGGATTAAAATTGCTTGAATTTTAGGGCTTGGAAATGGAACAATTTTTTTATCACGTTCTGGAGTGGTGTCGCCTCAAAACTCGCACGTGGCCCAGTTATTCGGTTAAAAGACAAACAGGGAGAAAAACAAAATAAACCAAAACAACCCAAACCCAGACAGGACAGCTGTGCAGATATTCCCAAGAAATATTCCATTTTATTTCACCAGAGCCGTGGCTCACTCGCGGAGGATCCAGCCAAAGTTTCCAGGCTGCCTGAAGCACCAACAAACTCCTTTTCGTGTGAGTAGGGGAAGCTAAAGGGTTTGATTAAATTGTAAATCTGCTGCTAATTCATCACTCCCGTCTGCGAGCGGCAATTATAAAAACCCACATGTTTGGGAGGATGAAAATGAAATGTTTTGACTCTGATGAGACTATTCAGGGGCTGAACATGTGTGGATGGGCTTTTCTGGCTGGAGGCCGAACTGCAACTCTTTAGTGCTACTGGAATGGGGAACAAGAAATAAAAATATTTTCGTTTTACTCCGTGAAATTTCAATATTTGGCTTTTAGCAGGTGTTTCCCTGCGTTTCTCAGGAAACATTGAAATTTAGTGATCCCACAAACCTGTTTGAGGTTTTTTTAACTGTATTTAAAACCTGATCCAATGTAATACACATAAAAACCATGGATTTGGTTTTGGCAGACTTGATCAGAGTGGAAGTTTTCATGTTTGTTGGAGAAGTTTTGCATATCTGGGGGGAAAAAAAATCTAAAATATATTTATCATGGTGTATATGCTGCAACCACACAGGAATATTTCATTTAAGCACAAACCCTTCTGAATTAATGAAGCAAACGGAGCTATTTCCATTCAGGTGATTTAATACAAAATTAAATATTTGGTTTGCTGCTCATCACAGAAAATATTTGCTCGTTGCTTTGTTTGGGTTTGATTTTGGGTTTTTTTTTATTCTGAACTCAATAAAAAATATTTTAAAATTACAAAAAATTAGTTTATCACAGTTATTTCTTCAAAATTCAGTTACACAGGAAATTTGCCAACAATTTCTGACCGACCACCATCAACATATTTATGAGTTTCACTGCTCTAATGCACCTCAGCTGCTGACACTCCAACAATATTTCAAAGATTTGATAATATTTCTATTAATTTTCTCCCTGTGTAAGTTGATATTTATGTAAATGGGGCTGAAGAGCATTCCCATTTTGTTCAAACCTTGGATCCTCAGTTCAAAGTTCCTCATTTTGTCACCATTTTAAGTCCCTAATAAAACAGCCTGACAGTCAGACCGTGTCCCGCTTTCTAACTCTTCTTATAATTTCTTTTTTCTTGAAAGTTATAGGCATTGAGTTTATTTTCCAGAACACACATGACCTGATTGTGAACATTCCCTTGAACTATTTTTAAAAGTTTCCACATGAATAAGAATGAATATTGTTCACTAAAAAAAAATGAGGTGTGCATTATTGTCCGCTAATTTCTGAAAACTGGAGATTAAGGAACCCTTTCTGAGGCACTGTTTGATCAATATTTTCGGCAGGATGAGCTGGCATTCAATAAAAAATTTTAAATTCTCTGCATTGCAAGAATTAATTTACAAAACTGTAAAGAATGGTTGAAATGGGAGGGCTTTTGTTTCCAAGCCAGAAAAACCAGGATATAAATAATTTTATAAAAAATGCAGTGATCTCACTGAAAACTTCTACCAACACTATTTTTAAGTGGCAAATCCTCAATATTTAACTCATTTAACTCACCAAAACAACAGAGAACAAAAAGAAAACTCTGAAACAGCACAGAATATGAGCAGACCATCACAGAAACTGAAATTCCCTGTCATTGAGCAGAGAAAGCCATCCCTGGGACAAAGCTCTCTCTGTAAAAATATTACCCAGTCACTGAGCCCAGCTGACAGCTCTGACGCTCCAAGAGCTGCAAAGATCCCTCAGCTGGAAATGTAGAAATGCAACAGCGCCAAAAATACATCAAATGGGATTTTAAGGAGTCGTTCTGTGCCTTTTATTATGCTAACTCTGCAACTTTTCATGGCTTTGGCTCCAGGAGTTCATGAATTCTTTTTCGCCTTTTTCATAATCCCCACAGCACAAATTTATCCATTGTCCAGCTAGTGAGGCAGAGAAGGTATAAGGGACATTCTCCAGTTAGAGTGAAAGATTATTAACTCACCTGGAAAGCCCTTGGCAGGAAATCCCCCAGGAGAAGGGGATTATTCCTCCTTTTTGATCCTCTCCAGCGGTTTGAGGGCTGCTGTCGTTTCTTCACACTTCAGGTCAAGAACTCTCCCAGGAACCCTTGTGAGAAATAAATAACCCAAAGAGGTCTTTCCTCACTGCTCACAGGCCCCAATACCCATCCCAGTCTGGAATTATCTGGGAATCAGATCCCCCTGTGGAATTAAGGCCTCAAGACCCAGCTGTAATTAATTTGATGCCACAATGGTGGGGATTCCCTTTCTGCCTTCTTCCAA